>JAFVLL020026015.1:0-19170 GCA_021397915.2 Tor tambroides | reverse complement strand
GATTAATCGCGATTAAATATTTTAATCGATTGACAGCCCTAATATATATATATATATATATATATATATATATGAATGAAAAACTGACAAATACTCAAAACAAAATTAAAAACTTAAAATTAAAGATCTAATTGAAAATATAAATAAATACTATAACAGCATATAAGTATTACTAAAATAACACTGATTTTCAACCCTGTTACTGATGCTGGTGTATTTTTTTTATTTTAATTTATAAATTTGATGTTTAATCTTTGTTGAAAAGAAAACAGTTCCAAGCCTTAGTTTGTTCTCTGTTTTAAACATGGAAAGTGCCTGAAACAATTTTAGAAAGCAACAAACTGTCATATGTATCTCAGCAGTTTCTCCTCTCACAGCTGGTAAATTACACACTGCATCTGTATCAAAGCGGCTCCTGTGCTGTTTCTGAGATGCTCAGTGCTTCAGACATTCCCACTAAAAGAGTACCGAAGAACCAGAGCACATCTTCTCTGTGTGATCAGATGTTTGTGAGTCTGAAACACATTACAGACACAGTGAAGACAGGAAAGACTGCATGAACCTCTACAGTATAGACATACTACAGATGAGCCTCGAGGGTCTCGCACAGTAGACTAAGATGATGGACAGCTATATGCAGTTCATAGACGTGCAGGTTCAAGCGTAGAAGTTCATCTACAGTTTAACATGGGTATGAAATCACAAAACCCACTCATGCCCACACGCACACACACACACGCTTCAAGAGTTTATAGAGACTCAGAAAGGACACAAATGCAGGAGACATGAAGCACTCAGACTTTATTTGTCAGTCTCAGAGCTCCAAACATCCAGAGGTTGTATAATGAGGAGAAACTAGTCACTGCAGACTAATTTATAAGGTTTATGGTGTCCAATCTTTGAAAGATGTCACCCCAAATCTCCAGCTCTCATAGGCAATGAGTGATGTCCAGAATAAACTAGTCCAACGCCCGTCTCTGTGAGACTATAAAATGCGATGCAAAGCTGGAGACTTGCGTTTGTTTTTGATGAGCAGTTCGTCCCATCAACATTGAACCGCTTCTTTTGTCTTGCTTTAGCTTTCTCATCTCTCGGCGTGTTTATATTCGCTGTTTTATGATTAAAGCGTTTTCGAAGGGTCTGAAGGCGCCGTGTATTTTATTTGCTGTTAGTCAGCAAGGTTATGGAGCAGAATATAAATCCCTCCATCAGTGGTGAGATGGCAGCGCTTCATGTGCATCTGGGGGAAGACAAAGCGTTGACTGAATATGCAGCTGCCATATTAAGAGGAGAAATCACCCTGCTGCCCTCAGACGTGTGCAGGAAGTGAGGCTTTGACTGGCAGATGGGCCGTGTGTGTGTGTGTGTGTGTGTGTGTGTGAGAGTGAGGGGAATAAGGAGGAAAATGTAATCCCTGTGCGAGGTGCTGAATAAGCAGATATCCTCTGACCTCTGAAGGTGAAACTTAATCTCTACTTACTGATGGAGGACTAAATCATCAGCTACAGCACGAGTGTGTGTGTTACAATCTATACAACATTCACTACCCAATTTCACTCTTTCTGTTCCCTGCATGGATACACATACAGCCCTTTACATGGTTCAGTGATGGCTTTGAATGCTATATTCAATAGTTTGAGGTCAGTGAGATTTTTATGCTTTTGTGTCTCTTCGGCTCACCAAGGCTGCATTTATTTAAACAAAAAATACAGTAAACACATTAATATTGTTAAATATTAAGAAAATAACTACTAAAATATTAAAATATACTAAAATAGCTCAATTTTTTTTAAAAAAGTTTCTATTGTAATATATTTTCAAAATGTAATTTATTCCTGTGATCAAAGCTGAATTTTCAGCATCATTACTCCAGTCTTCAGTGTCACATGATCCTTCAGAAATCATTCTAATATGCTGTTTGGCTGCTTAAGAAACATTTCTGATTATTAATAATGTTGAAAACAGTTGCGCTGCTTGAGATTTTAGTGGAAACTGATACATTTTTGTCAGGATTCTTTGATGAATAGAAAGTTTAAAAGAACAGCATTGATTTGAAAAATAATATTTAATAGCGACTTGTTACATTTATATGAGCAGAAGCACAATTTCCCCACTGCTTTATTCTTCTGTTATCTGACGTTGACACAGAGAATGATCCACTATTAGCTGAATAACAATGAACATTGATTTCAGATTTTCCCACCACTAAACAATGGCTGCTCACTGTACATGTCCATCTGATGACCCTTTGTTGTCTAAATTGGAGGTTCTTGGCTAGAATAAGCTTCCAGCCGCACAAAATGAGGTGTGTGTGTGTGTGTGTGTGTGTGTGTGTCAGTGGGACTTCATGGACTGTGTGAGTGACTGCAGTGTGTTGTGGGACGTGGGCATACGGCAGGAATACGCCTCCATCTGCCTGGTGAAATACTGCGCATGTGTTGTGATTGTTGATGAGAGACTCAGAGCTCCTTCATTCTTTCTCTCGGTCTGTTCAAGTGCTTTCAGCGATGGTTTTGTGAATTGGTGTTCTGCCATTGGGGAATGAATTAACATCTTTATGAAATTTCACACAAATGGATTTGTCACTAAAATCTTTTAGATTTATCTTCCCTCATCTCTCTGAAGATAAGCGCCTGCACCCTGAAGATGCAGTATTTATACTAAACAACTCAAATGCATCGCTGTTGTCTATCTGTCTAACTTAATCTCTTGTCCACCTGGAGCTTTGTTTTTCCATTGAATGAAGCTGTTGATTTTACCTGAAGCTCTGCTAGCAGTGGGATCTTTAAATTAATAACTGGTGGGCCGTGAATCCCTGGTCTGTTTTGTTAGGGTCACGGACAGGAGGGAAAAATAATTCTGTATGCAAATTATAAAATGCAACTAACCATATAATTGTGTTTATGCAACAGCTGTACTGAATCTATACTGTCAATCTGTCTGTTATTTGAGGGGATTTTTCTCCTTTTGCAGGTTGCATTGTTGCAACAGTAGATGGCAAAAAGTGAGTCAAATGATTCATTTATTCAACCAGTTTGTTCAAAAACTCAGGATTGAACGTGTCTGTTTTTTAATAAACTGCTGTATAAAAGCAACACAGCAGTTTTGCAGTCTTTTTTTTTTTGCAATCTTTTGATTTGCTGCTCTTTCTTCTTTGATATTGCTTAGATATGTATTCAAAATCAATAGATTTATCAGCTTTTAAAAGGGAGAAGAAAATGTACCATATCTTTTTTGCTGACAACAAAATTTTAGTTGATCTTTGTTTTAACAAACTGATATTGATTCTCAATAAATCCAAAGATTGATTTTTTTATTCTGTGCTTTTTTCAGTTCATGCACGAATAAAACTTTACTAAACATTATTTGTACAACTCACTGGAATGTTTCTCTCATGCAATCACTCAATCTGTGTTTAAGGGTGTGTTCACACTTGTAGTTTGGTTTGTTTGGTTCATTTGGTCCGGACCAAAAAGGGAAATTATACATTTGGTCCTGGTCCACTTAGCATTCACATTGGCATTTTTGACAGAGAACCTAAAGGCAAAGTGATACATTCATAACCTGATTGTTTGGGTTGAATGATGTATATTTCGTGAAGGAACTTACCGAGCACCCCAAACAAAAGCTGTGTTCTACTTAAAGCGGCGCTGCGGGTGTATGATATCAAAGCACCCATTAACCGATCGGTCTGCTCAGCGCCGCTTTAAGTCGAACACACCTAATGCCGTCTGTTGGACTAAGTGCGCTCATTGTTTTGTGTACATATAATTTTATTTTCACCACCTGCAAACTCACAAGGAGCTCCACATTTGCCCTCTGCTCATTTTGTTTTGGTTACACCACTCGTTCCGCATCATCAAATCATATTGCATAGATCGCATCTTGTCATTACTTCCTGTTTTTGGTTCGTTTTGAAGTATTTGGTCCATGTTGCGTTCATATTTCATTCGAACTGCACCAGAGGTCTCGGTTAGGTCCGCTTATTTGGTGCGCACCAGGGTTCGGATGGCAGCGTTCACACTCAAACGAACCGCACTAACAGAGCAATTGCATCAGAGTTCATTTGAATCGAACCAAACTTGACAAGTGTGAACACACCCTAAAATAACAAAAAGACATCAATAACAGCTTGTGAACAACGTCACATGCATTTACCTCAGGAAAGTCATTCAGTGCCCATAACTTGTCAGAGCATTTTACTAAATAAATTATAAAAATATAACATTTTTACATTTTTTAATTTTATATACATACACTATATTGCCAAAAGTATTGGGTCACCCCTTCTAATGAACAGGTTTGACTACTTTAGTAATTTCTATGAGTACAAATCTTAATGTTAAAGCATATAATGATATTCTAGGAAATTGTGTGCTTCTAATTTTATAGCAACAGTTTGGACAGGACACTTTTCTATTCTAACATGACAATGCCTCTGTGTATAAGGCAAGATTCAAAAAGAAAATGATTGATTCAGTCAGTGTGGAAGAACTTGATTGGTCTGCATAAAACCAAGTCCTAATCCCAGTTGAACACTGGCTCTGGTGTGACTGTAAATGCAGACCTTGAGCCAAAAACTCATCACCAAACACCAATGACTTGTACATACACTATATAGACAAAAGTATTGGGACACCCCCTTCTTTAGAACAGAAAAATGCACTTCCAAATCTGTGGCAACAACGATGGGAACATAATTCATGTATTTAAAAATTGTATTTCCATCTCTGTTGCAACAGTCTTGGAAGTGTCTAAAATGACTGTACCCATATGTACAAGTCATTGGTGTTTGGTGATGAGTTTTTGGCTCAAGGTCTGCATTTACAGTCACACCAGAGGTGTTCAACTGGGATTAGGACTTGGTTTTATGCAGACCAGTCAAGTTCTTCCACACTGACTGAATCAGTAATTTACTTTTTGAACCTTACCTTATACACATATATGTATGTATGTATTTTTAACCTGGTAGTGATGTCTTCGTTTTTTATGTTTGAATAAATCTGCCATGAAAACTTTTTTTTAGCCACTATTTAAATGTTTAAATTTCAACAAGGAATTGGTGTAGAAACATAATTGTATCAGAAAGTTGATATAAAAACTTCCTTATGTGTAATTTAAGTGTTCATAAACAACCTAGTTTTTATTTGAGAATTGATTATTTGATCTAAAAATAAATTACAATTGAATTTTGGCTTTGTTCTTTATGAATTTATAATTCCTAAAGAAAAATTGACTACCTAAAATGTATTTCCAAATTAATCAAATCATAATACCCAGCCCTAGTGTGTTAAAAGTTCTGCATATCATTTAGCATGGTTCAAATTTAGGTTTTAAGTTTTTTTTTTTTTTAATGAAGTTTTATTTCATTTTAGTTAGGTTATTTTTGAGAAAAATACAACACAAAACAATAGCATTTTACATGTGAATGTTTTACCATTACCGTTTATTACAACAAAGCCTTGTTAAAAAGTAATAACTTGATTTGTGTGTCTTTTGATCAGCTCATTAAGGATAATGTGCTCTAAAACACTGCACAAGCTAAAATGGCTCTTGAATGATTTCTAAAATTCCTCATCCAGTAATCACAAACCACTGGTGAAGTACATAAAAGTCATTGTTCAGAAGGCGTTTGACTCTTCTGATGCTGGCAGCCTGCATCTCTCTTCCTGTGCCCTACATATTTATAGAGGCTGATGTTGAGCTGTCATGTGCAGCTCTGCCTTGTTAAAGCTCTCTGTCTGTATGCGGGTCTGTCTGTGTCTGCCTGTGCAGCCAGAACGTCCCTCCATCTCTCTCTCTCTGTTGCCTTTTCTTCTTTATTAATGAGTCGTGACAGTGATATCACTCTAAACAGATAAAGAGGCGTCTCTCTCAATGGTGGTCGGCTCTGGTAAACTCTGTGTTGCCACAGGCAGCCTATCCATCATGCCTTAATGTGAAATGTTGAAGTCTTCCCACTTTTCAGGACTCAATGACTCCCCCAAACACATGCCAGAGATAAGACGGACTACTCGAAACAGGAAATAAAGCAAAAAGCAAATGCGCTTTTTGAGAGAGGGACCCCTGCCACGCTACAGCTTCTAACTAGCATTTAAAAGCGTTAGATGATTCGCATGTTCACATTTGCTCTGATCTCCTGGGAGAGAGAGTCTGGAATTGTGCGGGTAGCTGTGAAATGATAATTAAAGTCAATGTGAGACTCTGTTTGCAACCTATTTTACTTCTGCACGGTGAAACTGGGTATTCAACGAGAGAAAATGGATGGGATGGGATTTTATCCATCGGAAATGGATTATATCATGGAAAGTGAAATTTACTAGCTATTTCTGAGTGAAAATTGTTTCAAAGTAAATCCCACATCAGTTTTTTCAGTGTATTAAAAACATATAATCGATTTTGATTTCATATTGACTTAGAGGATGCGTTAGGTTAGTAAGAGCAGTAAGAGCAAGAATGACTTTGTTTCCTCTGTTGGTGAGGATAATGTGCTGCTTGTTAGCTTTTTTCACCATGTTTACAATAAGTTATAGTTTATGAACAGCATGTGCACAAGAAATTGTGAAATTTATTCCATTTATGAGTATTTCACAATTTCAGAGACGTCTGTACAGTACGTGAGCATGAGCAGGTGTTGGTTTGGTAGATTTTTTGTACTACAAACATCTGAGCTTGTTTGCTATTTTTCATTCCTACAAACACATGTGGGAGTGTTTGTGACATTTTTCACTTGTTCCAGATTTCCAGCCTTTTTGTGATGCTAAAGTTCCCCCTGAAAATGCAGACTGCAATATGTCACACGTCTATATTCAATAGGAGGAAACTTCAGAAGGGTTTTGGCAGATATTCGCGGCCTCCTGCCGTTCTTTGATTCACAGTAAATGAGCAAAATTGTTCTGAGACACTGAAACAGTATATCATGAGCTGCGCATATGTAAATGCTGCGCTTCACTATGAAACTGATGCATCGCATGCATTTATCTAATTAAATCACAGCCGTATTGCAATATCGATTTTATTTCATTGTTGCAGCCCTACACCACAATACCATAGTTACTGAAATCAAATTGTGTAAAGGTATAGTTCAACCAAAAAAGAAAATTTGGTCATGGTTCAGTTGCTCCAAACCTGTATGAATTTCTTTCTTCTGCAGAATTTATTTTGAAGAATGTGGGTACCCAAACGATTGCTGGTCCAGAAACTCATTGGGTGTTTTGGGGTGAACTATCCCTTTAATTCAGCATTAGCCAAGACTGCAAAATGACAAATATTCTCCCATCTCCCTCTCTGGTAGTTCCCGGCAAGCCCACCATGATCATTAGCACCACCATCGGAAACACAGCTCTGATCCAGTGGCAGCCCCCAAAAGAGATGGTGGGTGAACTGATGGGCTACAGACTGCGCTACAAGCGTGAAGAGGAGGAGACCTACACCACCCGCGACTTCAGACGCACCGATGACCACTTCACCGTCACCGGCCTGCACAAGGGCGCCACCTACATCTTCAAGCTCTGCGCCAAGAACCGCGCGGGAAACGGAGAGGAGTATAGCAAAGAGATCAGCACTCCGGAAGACGTGCCCAGCAGTTACCCACAAAACCTCAGAGTGGTGGGCCTGACAACCACCACCACCAAACTGGCCTGGGACCCTCCGCTTCTGCCCGAGAGGAACGGGAAGATCATACGATATGTGGTGGTGTACCGTGACATCAACAGCCATCAGAACCAGACCAACGGTACTGCCGAGACGCAGATGACCATCCAGGGTCTGCAGCCTGACACCACCTATGACATCAGGGTGAGGGCGTTCACGGGTAAAGGAGGGGGTCCGATCAGCCCCAGCATCCAGAGCAGAACCATGTCTACCTCCATGCCCGGTGAGTTTTTAAGGAGCTCTGAATGACGTCCATTTTCATTATCGGTTCTTTAACGTCTGCATTCATCCATCAATGCTGATGAAACCGCTCTAAACTACTCTTGCACTGCAATTCAGAAGTGATGCTGTACCATTATTGAATCTATAACATCATAACGAAATGATGGTTTAGTTGAGCTGTGGGTTTGAATTGAATTGTGCCATCTGAATTGAGTTTGATGAGAGCAAAAAAAAGGAAAACGCATCTTTTATTGCAACATCCTCACTGGTTACACATATTGCACATAGACTGATTTAGGAACAAATGACTCTAATGAGCAGGTTTTTTAAAGAATCAGTCACGAATCAGTCAGTTGTAAAGCAGCTCCTTCAAAAGTTCTAAAAGAATCGTTAATGGAATCATTAAAAAAAGCAAAATTGGAATTCAAAACTGATCTCAAAGTCAGAGAAAATCTTTATTGCTCAGAGGTTGCTCTTGCAAATCTCAGGAAATTTAATTTATATGTTTTCAAGTTTATAAGTTTAACAAGTTTTGTAATATTTTCTTTTATTTCAGTTCATGTTTATTTCAAGCAATGAAGATGTTTTAGTAGCCCTGGCTAGAGGCTATCTTACTCAGGAGAAAAATCTGAGAACCAGGAGACTTTGATTAATCGTCACACAAATAATTGCAGTTAACGATTTAACTGTCTGTTTTGCGAATCTTATGTAGAGCCTAATACATTATTCATATTTTACTTGGAAAAAACATCTCCATTTGATCTCTGTTTAATCTCATTGCTGCTTGGAAAGCAGACATTGAGACATTAGAGATCTCGTGTGGTTTTGGTGGCTTTGCTAATGATTTGGTCCAATGAAATTTCACTGTGGGAGGAGCTTCCCAGTGCAGTGTGATAAAAATAGAGTCAAGCGACTGAAAAATACCTGACACTGACGCATAGTGCTGTGGACAGTCACAGCTGTTAGGATAAAATCTTCAGTTATCTTGGACAAGATGTGATTCATGAAGTTCATGAAGTTACATCCAAAATTCAGTTTCTATCAAAATGTGTTACATTATAGATGTAAAGTGTGCATTAAAATACACTCAATAGAGCAGATGGTTGGAGAGGAAGCAGACGTACGGTTTGTGGACTGCAGTCACTGCAAACTCCACATACGGCTCGTCTTCTCCTAGAAAGATGAAGGGTTCGTGTGCCCTTATGTCGTTCCCAAACTTTCTTTCTTCCATGGAACATATGGACTACCTTTGTGTTATGTTTGGAGCTCAACAGCATCCGTTCCCATTTATTTTAATTTCATAGTCTGCCTAACAATTCGTTTTGTGTTCCATGGAAGAATGTAATGCAGATTTGGAACTAGGCCTGTTGTGATTATTGATTAATCATCTGATCATGGTTCTTTGATCTAATTGCAATTATTTGAAATAACCATTGAGATGCTTAATGGCCAAAAATGCTCTGGTTTTACTGTTATTTAACTTTTGCATGATGCCAAACATTCTTGGTCCTTAGAGTTTGACACACAGTTGATGCAAATATTTTATTTTTTATTTTTATTATTCAAGTTTGCTTGGCTCCAGTGTGAATGTAAAATGGATTAATATTACAAATGAACATAAAAAGAAATATTTTAACTTTTAAAATATTATTTTCACAGCATTAAAGAAAAATATGTGGGTCTATTTAATTGTGTTTGCAAGTAAAATAGAAATTATGTATATACTTATACTGTAAGTGACATGAGCAAAACAGACAATGAAATCGATAATCTCAGTTGTTTGTTTGACCATTAAGCATCAGCCCAAAATTCATCATTTGAAACAACAAGGGTGATTAAATAATAAGAGAATATTGATTTTTGCGTGAACTGTCCCTTTAAATATGTCGGCTGGGATGCATCTCCATCATTTCTCTGACTTCTCATTCCCTACAGCATAAACCACATGCAGAGAGCAGATAATTGACCTTGAATTTTCATGTGTGGTTTGAGATGAAAGTCTTAAGATGTTATCATGTACAGCATGTTAATCAGTGCAGTCTTGTTACACAGTGATGCAGTTCCTCTGTGTATCAGTGGAAATACATCTGTGACATGCAGTAACTCTTTTATTCTCACCTCCTCTGCAGAATTCACTAAAAACTTTGGTGTGAAAGCTGTGATGAAGACCTCTGTCCTGCTCACGTGGGAGGTGCCAGAAACCTACAAGTCCCAAGTGCCTTTCAAGGTGAGATGCAGCAGTTGTGAAATAGAAATGCGGTGTAAAATGAATGTCGTCGTGTGGCTGAGTTAACCTGTGCGCCCCCTCCTGCCAGATCCTGTATAACCAGCAGAGCGTCGAGGTGCAGGGCGACCTGAAGAGGAAGCTGATCACGCGCCTGCAGCCGGACACGGATTACTCCTTCGTGCTGATGAGCCGCGGGAACAGCGCCGGCGGACTGCAGCAGCAGGTCTCCATCCGCACCGCCCCGGACCTGTTCACCACCAAACCGGCCCTTCACAAACAAGATCCAGAGGAGGGCGGCAAACTCGCCATCACACTGCCCAAAGTGCACAACAGCGCCCTCGTCAGGTCAGTCTGAGAAACATAACGCCATTTTCTAGTGCAGTCGTCAATGCTTTACTGCTCGTTATAGAGTTGTCATCATTATAGCAACCATGAATCTGGATCTAGCAGCTCCTGAATTGGAGTGAAACGGGGCACTGTGTTAATTTACACACGAGCCGCTCATGATCCAGTGTTTTCAGTTTGGTTCACTGCTGAATAAAAATGCTGCTGCAACGCTCCATCTCTGCAAGCGCTATGAGTTTCACTTAAAAAAAAGTGCAAGTTCCATCTTCCCAAATTTTTAATTTATAAATCAATATTAATGTATAAATCAACAAAAGAGATCATTTATAAATCAACAAAAGAGAAAAGAAGCTTTAAAGTTTACACCAAAAAACTTTACCAATTTTACTGTTGTTCTGTAAAAAAAAAAAATATTATTATTATTATTATTATTTTAAAATACTTTTTTTTATTTTAAAGTACAAAAGTGTTATTACAACTGAAATATATTCCTTTATTTTTTATAATTTTTTATTTACAGTAAATATTTTTTTAAAAATGCAAATATTATTTTGAATAGCTATTATTACTATTAAATACTTTTTATTTTACAGTACAATAATATTATTGCAATTGTATTATTTCTTTGTTGATTTGTTTAATTTTATCATTTAAATATTAATAAAATAAAATCCAATATTAAAATAAAAATATTGTTTTAAAAACTATTATTATTATTATTATTATTATAGGCATATAGAATAGGGGAAAATAAGGTTTTCCTTTTCTTATTAGCTTATCAGATGTCTGAGTGAAGAGTAGCTGGGAGTGGAATTGCTTGGCTGTGAATAAATAAGTAAATATATGAGATGAAGAAAATGTCACAAAAGCACTTTGTTCCGCTGAAATATATTACAACTCTGCACTCTGACCACTTCAAGTTTCACTGCATATAGTGTTTATTTTTCTCTAGTGCTATTAACAACATGATACATTACATTGTAACTACGCTGATGATGATTGATATGTATTTTACCTGTAATTATATCTGCAAAATATATTCTGCTGCAGACGTGCATGTCGAGATGAGTGATTTCATCTTGTCGCTGAGTTGTTTATACCCACAGCAGTTTTCTTTTAGCTTCTTTTATTCATTTAATTGACAGATTTGTTGTTGCTGTTGTTGTTTTCACTTCATTTGACATGCAAAAAAACAAATTTTGGGCATGTTTTTCTTTACATAAATATCCAGATATTGTAGAATTGTCTCTTTATTTTTCCCTAGTGCGAATAAATGGGTAACCATGGAAACCAGGATTTGTTTTCCACCATACAAAGCAATGTTTTCTGTATAAAATGTATTGCTAACTGTATCAGTGGTTTGCATTGTGTGACTTAAAAAAAACCCACAGGATCAATGAAAACAGAGATAGCGTACCTATGTACATTACTGTACGTACATTGCTTGTGGACAACATTAAGTGCTTTGACAATAAGCAGAGGGAAAAAACACAAAAGTAATGTTTTCTTTTGCGTTTACTGACATTTGATGTCAAAGCAAACATAATCATTACTGTTCATCTACTGCAGTACTGTTATCACTGTATTCCTCAGTGTTTTTCTTAAAACAGCTCAGAGATGATATGTGTCGGCTCTCAGGCGATGTTTGCTGGAGTCTCAGAGTTCAGCCAGCGCATGTAGACATGAATCCTGTTCCTCTTTGGGCAAATATTGGTCCGTTGTGTTTTAGCGAGACTAAGGCTCCAACACTTCCCATCCCAGCTCACAGGAGCATCTCACACAGCTTTAGTTGACTGCAGCGAGCTGGATTTGGTGTAATGCGGTGCAGTTTGAGCCGGCTGAATGCTGCCCGCAGGATCGGTTCTGACCAAAGACAGCTCAGAAACGCTTTAATTAGAAACTAGTAGACATATTTCCTCATCAAAGCCAGAGCGAGATTGTTAGCGGCAGTTACATCAGACGTTCATAGACATCACACATATCAAACAATGCTCTTGCTCGGGCTTGGCATGAGAGCGTGGGAATTACTCAGCCGTTAATTGGGTTTCAAGTGTTTGTTTCAATCAGTGAATGAGCCACGGGCTGCACGGCTGTCACAGATTCATTTAGAAATGCAATCAGTAATGTCCAACCACACGGTTTCATCACAAACAAACACGCTGAACCTGTGGATTGTGAACTCCAGAATTTGTCTTCATCAGAGATCAAGAGGGTCACACTTTTCATTATCACGTTCTGTTGTGTGTGAAACAGGTCTAACTTATGAACAACATCATTTGAGTTGTGTAGTGATGACCTGAGTGTGACAGTACTGAATAAACACTACCATTTAAAAGTTTGGGGTCAGTAAGATTTTCTTTTATTTAGTAAGAATGCATTCAGTTGATCAAAAGTGACAGTAAAGTCACTTATGTTTATAATGTTACAAAAGATTTCTATTTCAGATAAATGCTGTTCTTTTGAACTTTCAACAAAGAATCCTGAAACAAAAATGTCAGGGTTTCCACAAAAATATGAAGCAGCACAACTGTTTTCAGCATTGATAATAATCAGAAATGTTTCTTCAGCAGCAAATCACAATATTAGAATGATTTCTGAAGGATCATGTGACACTGAAGATTGGAGTAATGATGCTGAAAATTCAGCTTTGATCACAGGAATAAATTACATTTTAAAATATATTTATATAGAAAACAATTATTTGAAATTGTAAAAATATTTCAGAATATTGCTGATTTTTCTGTAATTTTGCTCAAATAAAGGCAGCTTTGGTGAGCAGAAGAGACTTCTTTCAAAAACATTAAAAATCTGCCTGACCCCAAACTTTATATGCATGGTAAAGAAAAATGTATCATATTGTTAATGATTTGTTTCTTTGTTTCCCTCTTAGGTGGTTTTATATAGTCGTGGTACCAGTAACTACATCCACTCTACGCCGTTGGGAAAACCCAGAGGATATGGATCTGGATGAGGTGAGTTTGTGATGATCAAATAAAAATAACATAAACAGATGTTTCACACTCTGTTAGCTTATTTATGGTATGAACATACATCAAATGCAACTATTTTGTTGTTCCACTCGTAATTTTTTGCCTGTTTTTAGCATCTGTGCATCAGCTGTTGAGACACACAGGCACTTTGAGGACTCTTGAAAAGCTTCTCTTGGCATTTTTGTGTTTTTGTTATTACTACTGAGCTTTCGGGCTCCAGCACAATCCTGCTTTCTCATGAGTTTGCTTGCTCTCAATAAACTATCGTCTGCAAAATAGGGGAAACTTTTCAGGCGCTGCCTACTGAATATCAAAACGCAGCGGCGCTGTAAAAATCACAACGGTGTCACCAGCGTTTTGAAGCAGCCCGTTTTCACGTAGCCGCTCTCCCCCGAGTTGCCCCTTATTTATGAGCATTGCCGAGTCAAATGAGAGGTGTATTATTGGATCTTGTGTTGTGCTGGTGTTTATCACCGTGCTGATATTATACTCGCTGCAGTCCTCGTTCTCTCTGCCGCTAGACATTTGTCATTTTGAATTAATGGTGCCTGTGACTGAAGCACCTGAGACTGATATCTGACCTCTGACCTCTGGGTCACAGTCCAGCTGTTTCATGGACTGAAGGTGCCAATCAGCGCAGACCTAGAGGACTGCTGGCCAATATATATATTGTTCAAAAGTTTGAGGGTTGGTATGACTGTTTAATGTTTTTGAAAGAGGTTTCTTCTGCTCACCAAAGCTGCCTTTCTTTGATCAAAAATACAGTAAAAACAACAAAATTGTGAAATATTATTCAATTTAAAACAATTGTTTTCTATTGTGATATTTTTTCAAATGTAATTTATTCCTATGATCAAAGCTGAATTTTCAGCATCATTACTCCAGTCTTCAGTGTCACATGATCCTTCAGAAATCATTCTAATATGCTGACTTGCTGCTCAAGAAACACCTATTATTATTATACATGTTGAAATCAGTGGAGCTGCTTTGTATTTTTGTGGAAATCATGACACATTTGTTTCAGGATTCTAGAAAGCTCAAAAGAAAGCTCAAAAGGACATCATTTATTTGTAATAGAAATCTCAACAGAAACATTAAAAATGTCTTTACTGCCACTTTACTGCCTCTAATGCAGCTATATATATTTATATAACTGCAATAATTTTGAAGTATTAAAAAATGAAGCCACAGTGTGACCCTAATGTGTCTTTTATTTAGTGCATTTAACTTAATCTAGTTTAATAAGTTAGTAAGTTATGTGCATCATGTTGATGTGTTCTCTGTGCTTTATCAGCTATTGGGGAGTAATGGAGACTCAGGTGTGAGGAAGAGGAGGAGGAGACAAACTCAGGACTTCCTGCGGCCTTACATCGCTGCCAAGCTGGAGAATCTTCCAGAAACCTTTGTGTTAGGAGATGAGAAAACCTACAATGGCTTCTATAACAAGCCTCTACCTGGACAGCAGCAGTATCGCACGTTTATACTGGCGGCACTGAAGGATCGGGACTCGGTGAGTCACACACACACACACACACACAGGTTTCTGATTTTTATGGATTCATTCATTTTATACTGTACAAACTTTAATTTCTATCCTCTTACCTAACCTACCCCGCCTTATAAAACTTTCGCAAAACTTGTGAAAGTTTGTCTTTCACAAGACAAAAAAAAATTTCTCCACAAGGACAAAAATGTACTGGTATTACTATATTGTGGGGACAGTTGGTCCCCATAAAGTAGGGAATAACAGGTACACATACATGCAGATGTACAGTACGCATGTGAGACCATATATAACTATATATAAACCTTAATTTATTTCATCTAGTTGCCAAGGTAACATTTCTCATTTAGTTTAACGTTATGTACTGTACTAAAATAACTAAAATTGCAAAATAACTGTGTACTCAAACTAAAAATAAAAAATAATATAAACAAAATAGGCATAACAAACTGAAAAATAATATAAGTAACACACATCAAAGTGACTAAAACTGTAACTAAAATTAAAAAGGGAAATTAACAAATAAAAACTAATTATTAAATATTAAAAACTATAATAATAATACTTATCTTACTTAATGTATTTTTGTTTTGTTTTCTATTACAAATATCTAAACATTTTTAAATCAAGATGCATTTACTTGAGAAGATATTAAGTTTGTTTTCTAAAAATGAGAAAAAAAAGTAACTACATTTTTCTATTTGTTCAGAAAACAAGATTTAATATATTAAGTATTTTTACTTCTCAAGTAAATGTATTTTGATTTAAGAATGTTTAGATATTCGTACTGTCCCCAATCATCTCAGTGATTCTAAAACACCAATCTGAGCAACTGTATATTCAATCTGATTTATGTTTTCAAATCTTAAATTAAAATCTTAAAATTGAAAGAATGAAAGCAGAGGATCAGAGAAGAGAAACGAGGAGAGGATGAGAGGGTCTTGTGAAAGGACAGTCTGCGCTGGGCTGGTAAACAGACTAGCGAGTGTGAAATTGGATGAAAGAGGTCGACTGCAAAACTACCGCAGCACTTAAAGAAAAACAGATTAGAGGAGGAGGAGATGAAAGAAAGAAGGAGAAAGAGACATCACATGAAGGACTGCGGCAGATCAGCAGAGAGTGTGACGGCGGAGGAGAGAGAGATGCTATCATTAATGCTGGAGAGACCTGAGCGTTACAGATGAAGAGATGGAGGAGGGGTGTAGGAGAAATCAAAACACACATGAATATGCATCAGTAAATAGTGGCTGGAGTCAGTCAGAGATGCATTACTCACGCTGTGGGATGTGCTTCCGTCTGAAGTAGTGCCGATTAAACTGATCACTGTGAAAGTTTCCCACTGACAGATTCCCACGGTGCTTTTAGACGCTCTCTCACTCCGCTCAGAATTTCTGAATCCTGTTGCAGAGAGAGACAGAGGTGATGATCGTAATAACCCCACAGATCTAGAGCCCTATGACTGTTGCCAAAATGTGGAATCCAGTCATTAAAGCGTCACGAAATGTCACACAATTTGACAATTTTTTTTTAAATAAATAATTAACAAACTACGCATACTGAAGCACATGTGACGCTCTGGTGTGACGTGAACACATGAACTTCATCTCCAGAGCTGCTCCGAAAGTCACTTGAGAAACGCTTCTCAAATAGAAACAGAAACTTAAAGGTCTTCACAACAAACCACCAAAATAAAATAAATATGTAAATATAAACATACTTAGCAAAGAAGTAGTAGTAATAATAATGCAATATATTAAAACATTATTTTAGGAAAATCATATAGTCCTGAGATGTCTTCATCCTTGTTTCATAATTTATACAGTAAACATTTAGTAAAATACAAAGTTTTGGTGTTTGGTTTGTAAATTATTTTCAATTAGTTTAATAAAGTGTTAAAGTTTTATGAAAAGTTTTAGTAAAGTTTTAGATATGATTTTTTGCTGTTTAAATTTTAATTAAATCTTTAAAACAGAATCTAGAAAAATGAAAGCAGAAAACAATAAATTTGAGAAACTTGCTCCAAAAAAAATAGTACAGATTTCATAGGGCCCTACAGATCGCACTCCATGAGCGTTATGGACGTGTCTGAAACGGAAGAGAGCTGTCTTGCTGCCCATTGAGTCAATGACTTAGAGGCCATTCATAAAGAATATGCTTTGCTTTGAAAAACATAAAACACAGGCAGTGGAATTGGGAAAAACACAAGGTCTCGATACAGGTTTTTTAAAAGCTGAACTTATTTTAACTTGAGTGCTATGTTTTTAGAACAGCATGTCGAGGGAGAGATGCAATGGTCAAACATATCTGTCTAATGTGTTTACGTAGAAGAATAATGGAAAAGTAGCACAATGGAATGGAAAAATGAATTCTGTGTGAACCAGCCCTTAAAAGCCTTTTTTAAAATATGAGGGGTTGCAAAGGTGTTGCCAGGAGGTTTTGTGCTGTTTCAAGGGGACAAAAACCTGTTCAGTCTGGAAAGAGTTGGTGGACGTGCATTTAAGATGATTTACAGCCTGAAAATTGATCCATTTAGTTTTATGATGTGCCGTGCACATTAGCACACTCACCCGTCCCTCTGAGCAAACAACTTCATCAAGATTACAGCGCAATGAGTGCTCATCCAGTCATCACAGCTTTTTCATTTCTTACATAGTTGGATGAAAGATGAACTTGGAGTCATTGGCTTTGTGAAATGTCTCTTTGGATAAATGCTGAGGAACGAACAGAAACCCAATCAGGACACACAGAAATCCTCTTTCAGAGTGAATGCTAGATTTCATTTGACACAAACTAAACACTTTGTACTGTTTTCTTCCTAGGTGTCAATCGTTCAGCCAATCATTTCCCAAAAACATTCCTGTGGACAAAAAAATAAAACATCGTGCAATTAGACATGAAACATGTTTGATCAATTTAATTTCTCAGCTGTCTCTCCTCTTACATAAAATAGGAGAATCTCATGGAGAATCTCACACATGTATCTGAGAGTTTCAGAAGAGATCTCAACAATGTCTCAATCTGTGCTCAAATTTGTCTGTAGCTTAAAAATATAGATCTCTATATAAACTTAATAATTACTAAACGGTGTTGGGCAGTTAGTAGTTACAGTAATAATATTACTTTTTGCAGTAACTAGTAGTGTAACTAATTACTAATAAAATTTCAGTAATAATATTACAGTTACTATCCAAAAAACAGCTAGTTACTTAGTTACTTTTGATGCCTCAACCCTTACTGATTTGAAGTCCAACAATCCAATAATTCCCAGATTTATTTTCATAATTTTCACAACTTGCACAGGCACATGAAGTCACCAGTGCAGCAGGCAAGCTTGGAATTTGAAAAAGCTTACATTCAGTGCATGGACATATAGCCATTGCATTGATTTTGTCAGGAGAAATGATGATCTGAACACTGATGTGTAAGTTTTTGCATATGGGGAAGAGAGAAATTAGAGCTACAATCAGCTTCAAGCTACACATGACAATTAATGAGATTAATACAATACTTTTACTTAAACATTACAATTAATCACCACTGAGTGTTTGTAATAACTTCTGACTGTGATTCAGTGTGGATTTTGGTCAAATGATGAGGCAGAAATATACTGTTAGTAACCTTTTAGAAGAAATTTATGGGGAAGGTACGCAATTAACTTCTGTGGGACGTGAAAAAGAAGTAATGTAACTAGTAGTGTAACTAATTACTGTTGCCAGAAAGTAATAAGTAATAATATTACTTTTGAAAGGAGTAACTAATATATTACGTTTTTTGAGTAACTAGCCCAACACTGTTAATAAATGGTCTGAGCTGCTCCACATTTCATTTTATAGCTCTACATTTATAATGTTTGTCAACTATAGACTCATTTGCATCTGGTTTTATGTATTAAAAAAGTCTCCTGAGCGATGCAAGAGCAACTACTGAGAAATAAAAAAAATTCCCTTTGGTTTTCCTCACAGATGTGTCAAATTAGATATGGCATACCTGTATGTTTTCTAATCTGTTTATATTGAGATAAAACTCACCTGGTTCATCTCAGATTGTGAATGAATTTTAAGGGATAGTTGGTTAAAAATGGAAACACTCCCTCATGCATCGTAAAAAGTAGTTCCCTATCAAAAGCTACTCTCAATGCTGCGCTCAAAAGCGCTATTGAGAACATTCTTTGTTCGACCGGTTGTTGAAGCATGTGTGTCAAACACGCCAAGAATTGGCTTAAATAACCT
>JAFVLL020026014.1:0-12974 GCA_021397915.2 Tor tambroides | reverse complement strand
TTCAATTATATATATATATATATATATATATATATATATATATATAATTTAAATAATTATGAAAAAGTGTTACAAAAAAAAAATCACTCTCCTCAGATCACTCCTCCTCAACTTTCTTGTCCATTCAGACCTTTACTGTGTGTGCACTGTTTGCACAGAATTGTGAATCTTAAACTTTTGGTTATCTTATAATATTATGAGATCTACCTTGTGAATTGGTAATTTGATGGTAATGCAAATACAAGCAGGCAACATTGTAGTCACCATGTCTTTCAGGTGCCGGTCACAAAAATATTCATGGTCATTGTCAATCCCTCGCATATGGCTTACAAAAGTTAAATAAATACGTTGTTTTCTGTGAATGAGTGAGCAGGATCTTTTTCACATCATGTTGTAGCATAAACTCTAGTCAACCACATCCTCTTCTCAAAAGTCTTGTGAACAAATTTTCTGTATGTTTTTTGGCCTTATTTCAGTGACTTAAAAAATAGATTTTTTTCACTAACCACGCATAAACCTTATTTTCTCAAAAACACAAATATGTACATGCTGCTCACATATTATTGTAGCACAGTGTAATTAGACTTTAGCCATTAAGATTTAAGTTTTTAAGAAACTGAAAAAAGCACAAATGTCAGGGCATGTCAAAATTTCTCCAAGGCCCCAAAACCCTCTCAGAACCCAGAGGGTTAAAAATTCAAGAAATTACAAAGTATCAATACCTTCACCCAGAAATAACTGATTAAATATTAAACACAAAATACAGTACGAGTGGTGTGAACAGAAAGCTAATTACACAATTTGTACGTACTTTTCGTCATGCTTATTTCCCTCCTGAAAATATCCACTGCCACTATTTGAACAAGCGCTAGCAGGACTGGTTTGGCCACGGTCTTTGACTTTAGTGTCATCTTTTAGGCTTAAGTAAAATGTAAGGTGGTCAAGCGAGTAGCCTAGGTGCAATACTATCCTAAACTATCCTTTTTTGTATAAAAGAATACTTTTTTTTTTTAATCAACAGTAGTATGCATTGTTTAAAACTATAGGCTGTTATTTATTAAAAATGTGTAACAAGTGCATCTGTCATGAATTGAGCATTATGACATAAAAAAGCCTTATGAAAAACAAGCACAAATGGTCTTTTAATAATCAGATCAGAAAGCCTTAACTTTGACAATCTGAAAGTGAAAGTAGTAAGAGTATCTCACAGAAACAGTAAACAATGTTGGCAACATGTTTAGTTTCATAACGGTTTATTTGATTTTGAGTGAAAAGCTTACCTATGTCCATTTTGCTTTTTCTCAGTCAGAGCTTAGAAAATATAATTCCACCATCAGTCTTTACATACAAATGTTGCAATGTACTTTCAAAGTGTTTTGGATGGGATCACTTCCTGGTGATTCAAAACTGTCACAAACATGGGGCATGTCAGTAGGTGCAAAGCTGATGCTTCAGCTGTTTGCTGTTTCCTTCCTTCCTTCCTTTCTTTCTTTTTTTTTCTTAATTTTAGATTAACTTCAAGATTAAATGCAAGATAGATGACTTCATAAGGTTACCATAATCTCCCAACCCACTATTAGTACTATCATAATGAAAACCTAGTAAAAGATGCAAAAGAGCCACTTCCTGAAAATAATTTCTTTCATGTTTAGAGGAGAATAAGCCTAAATGTCACTGTGCATTTTTAAAATGTTTTATATATTTAAAAAATCCTTGCATAACCTTTTTGGTGATTAACAGTTTTATTGATTCTTGAATTTCAGAATAGAATACAGTAACTTAGAATCAACATTTTACCCCATTAACAAACCCATCCCAAACTAATCCCCAACTACGGCTTTAAGGCCACAACTACATTAAATACAATTGAATACATTGAAAAAATCAAAATACAATGAAATAAAATGAATAAATGAAATCCAATCTATAACACATCACATTTACACTGTCACAATCAGTATATTTCTCAGACACAGCTATTACTGTCCCATTTCCAAATAGGTTAGGTACATGGACCATTTTTTTTAATAGTATAGGTTTAGCTTGTCTGTCTGCTTATAAGACTTTTTTTTTAATGCAGCCACTCTAGCTAGTTCTACTACCCATTCCTGAAAGGAAGGGGCATCCTCTGATTTCCAGCTCCTGAGAATTATTTGTCTGCCAATCAGTAAACTGGTTTGGACACAGGATTTTGTGTGTTTGTCTCTTATTTCATTGTCTGTCCACCCACCCAATATAAACAGTCTAGGACATAGTGAAATATGAAAATATAAAATCAAGCAAATGTGTTCATGAACTCTTCTCCAGAAATCATGAATTTTTGTACAAGACCATAGAGCATGAGCTTAATCACCATCCTCAACCTTACATCTCCAGCAATGAGGTTTATCTTTTAACCCAAGCACGAACAGTCTGGAAGGAGTCCAGTAAAAATGGTATATAATTTTAAACTGTATAAGGCGTATTTTTGCATCCCTAGATGCCATTGTAACATTCGTTAAAATTCCATGCCACTCTTTGTCATCAAGTGTCAGGTTCAAATCTCTTTCTCATATTTTCTCAGTAGCCTTTGAAGCTCTATCACCAAGACTTTGAATCAACCAGGAGCAGTACATGGATGCTTCATGACCCTTCCCATATGCCGAAATCATTGTACAGTGAGCATCTGCTGACTGTACTGCAAGCTGTGTATTAGAACCAAAAGTTACACAGAGTAAGTGTCGTAACTGTAAATACCAGAAAAACTGGGATCTAGATATATCATACTGCTGTTGTAAATGTTCAAATGATTTCAGACTACCATTTTCATAAAGATCACCTAGTTTAACAATGCCCTTCTTCGCCCATTCTTTCCAAAGAAGAGAGCATCAATACACAGATTAGAGTTCAACCGTATGCTTGAGCTAACATTTCAGTAGGAGTCAAAGCTACACAGATGTGAGATCTTTAACCATATTGCATTTAAGTGTGAAATAATTGGATTATTTTTCACCTTTCCAACCAATTTAGTGGACAAGATCTGTAATAGCAAGATTGAGGGCAAGGCAGACTACTCAATCTTATACCAAGGGGGAGCTCGCTCTGCAGGAAGTGACCAATGAGCCAGGTGTCTAAGACTAAAAGCATAATAATTATACAATACATTAGGCAGACCTAAACCACCTTTCTCTACAGGCCTCTGTAACTTATTAGAATGTAATCAAGGTCACTTACCATTCCAAATAAAAGTCTTACACATTCTGTCAAACTGTTTAAAATAGGAAAGTGGTAATTTTATTGGGAGAGACTGTAGTAAATAATTCAGTTTGGATGTACAACTCATTTTAATTACATTGACTTTCCCAGCCATTGATATAGGGAGTGGAGACCACCTCTCCATATCACAGGAATTTTTTTTCATTAAGGGATCAAAGTTATCACTAAATCCTTCCAATCAGGGGGAAATAAAATGCCTTAATATCTAATACCTAACTTAAGCCAATGAAACGTGCCAGGATGAAAAGCTTCTGCAGGGCAAAATGCAGTTAGTGCAAGAGCTTCTGATTTAGCCCAATTCACCCTATAACCTGAAAACTTAGAGAAATTGTTCTGAGGAGGCAGGGTATAGATCTTCCAGGATCAGAAACAAATAATAAAATATCATCAGTATAAAGCATAAGCTTGTGTACTTCTCCCCCGACTACAATCCCAGGAAAATCATTGGCTTTTCTTATTGAGGCAGCTAATGGTTCCAAAGAAAGACAAAACAGCAATGGGGAAAAAGGGCAGCCTTGTCGAGTTCCTCTACAAAGTGGAAAATACTTTGCTTAAGCGATTAGCGAGGATCTTTGACAAAATTTTTGCACTTTGTTGAATCAAAGATATTGGGCGGTCACTTTTACAGTCACTTGCGTCTTTATCCTTTTTAAGTATGACTAATGAGAGCATGCAACATTGTTGGTGGCAGTTCATCCCTCAACAGTGCCTCCATATAGACTTCTAATATTAATGGAGCAAGTTCTGTGACATAATCTTTAAAAAATTCTGCGGCAAAACCATCCGGTCCAGGAGCTTTCCCTGTAGGTGATGCTTTGCTAACCTCTTCAGTTGCTTCTGTTCACTTGATATTCTAGGGAGGTCTAGCGGTCCCAGGAAATTACTAATATCCTCATCAGTTGAAAAATATATTGACTTGTAAAGGTCTATGTAAAATTCTTTAAATGTTTTTTTATATCTGTAGCAGCAGTAAATGCATCTCCCCTGCAAGATCTGACAGCTGGAATAATGGAAGAGCACTCCTTGTGCTTAATATAATTAGCTAGGAGTTTCCCTGCCTTATTCCCTGACTCAAAATAAGTCTGGCTTGATCTAAGTAGCAAAACTCAATCTTTTGAGACAGAATGGTTGCATAACCCTTTTGGACTGAAAAATGTTCAAACTTACAAATGAAATTGTCATGTACAGAAATAATATCAGTTTAACTGTTATTTATGAGGCACTCAGATTTGTCATCTGCTGTTGTTTAGGATGTTCAGCACTCAGAGTCCATCCACATCTAGCTCCACTGAATGAATACTGAAGGAACCAATGTCCTGTCAAACACAACAGCAGGACATTTTTTTTGTGCAATATGGAAGAACAATAGTCTATTTTTTACGGAGCCCCTTAGAGCTCATGGTGGTGGAAAGATTTCGGGGTGGGTGAAAAAAATTCGGGGTGGGAGGAAATTTTTTTTTCAAATCTTTTGCGTTCCCTCGCAAAACTTTGCGTTCTCTCGCAAAACTTTGCGTTCTCTCGCAAAGATGTTTGCGTTCCCTCGCAAAACTTTGCGTTCTCTCGCAAAGATGTTTGCGTTCCCTCGCAAAACTTTGCGTTCTCTCGCAAAAATGTTTGCGTTCCCTCGCAAAGATGTTTGCGTTCCCTCGCAAAACTTTGCGTTCTCTCGCAAAACTTTGCGTTCTCTCCATAAATATGTTTGCGAGTTCCCTCTCTTCAAAGTTTTGCGAGGGAGCATAAAAAGTTTTTGCGAGGGAACGCAAAAGTTTTGCGAGAGAACGCAAAAGATTTGAAAAAATATTTTTTCCTCCCACCCCGAATTTTTTTCACCCACCCCGAAATCTTTCCACCACCATGAGCTCTAAGGGGCTCCGTAATTTTTTAACTCAAAAATTAAAATCATTATTAAATGTATTTTTCAGAAATACCAATATCATCCCTGTGTGTCTCACCGTCTCTACAGGCTTCAGCACACTCCTCTTCATTGGTCACCAGCTGCTCTTCGTTCTGTACGATGGAGGGTAAACGTGCATACCAGCTCCGCACCAAGTGCTACACAAACACAGTGATCCAGTGAAAGCACAACACACCATTCATGAAGTCTGACTGTCACCTTGTACCTGCAGCAGGTTCTGTGCTAAACACTTGAGTAAGACTTCCACACTCAGTGGCAACATTTGCCTGAAGCAGTACAGTGGAGGCAGTGGTGTAGGCAGAATTTTATTTTTGGTCGGGCCTGGGCAAAAGTGAGTGGGCACTAGTAGAGTAGAGTGGGGGAAGACGCCCCCCTTAAGGATTGTGTCAGTTTTTTTCAGTGAAACGAGTGCTGTTGCGCATTAAACAGACAGAACGCAATAGAATATTAGAGCAATAATTTTGAGTAAAATATACATTTTGCTAAAAAATTTGTTGATTCTATGTGTAGCATAATTTTTAAGCAGATGTTAATTTTTTATTTTTTAGGAATAGTGTAAATTTTATATGGATTTTGGTGCATTTATTCATTTTTTATAGATTTTTAGGGTGACAATTTTACCATCAGTACAGGGACTGCAGATGCAAAATAGCCTTCTGGCTAATTCTGGCACATTCTACATTTATGTGCATTGATGTCAAATAAACCTGAAATAAATAAATAAATAAAAAAATCTACTAATAGCCATAAAAGGTACAGCTGTCATAAAACTCGAGAGAAAGGCTGCATGGCTAGAAACTGCTGAAAATTGAATGGACAAGTAGCAACTATATTAAAATGTTTTCATATATTTTTTTTAAAAAAAAAGGTCATTCAATTTTGGGCACAATACATTAAATACATTCTAAAAATGCTGGGTAAAATATGGACAAACCCAATGATTAGGTTGTGGGTTGTTTTCAACCAAAGGTTGGGTTAAATGTTTAACCCAACCTTCTGGGTAGTAACCCAATCATTGGGTCAATACAACCCAATCGCTGGGTTTGTCCATATTTTACCCAGCGCTGGGTTGTATTTAACCCAGCATTTTTTAGAGTGTACAGTCGGTTATAGCCTATATTGGTCAGTGTTAGAGGAACTCAGTTTAGCCTGATAGTTAGCCTGCTCTGGACCAGGTTAGTTTCTCAGCATACGTTGCCAGAGTGACTGAGCTTGAGCTATGGTATATTTGCTTTCTGAAACCAAATTAAATGACAATAAGTCAGTCTAACTGAAATAAGCCTGGCTTATTTGGTAAACTTGTTTAATGAAACAGCCCCCAAGTCACTAATGTAGGTCTGCTAATTAATATCAATACAAAACACAGACATGAACTCGTATCAGTTGTCACTTAAGTCATACAACATGAACAAACAAGAGAACTGTGTATATAACCACAAACAAAACCTGAGTAGCAGTTAGAACGAAAATTAAATACTGCTTTATTTATTCTGAAACAGAAGTCATTTAAAATGTTATCTGTATATTATAATTTTCATTTCATCAGTCTACAGTAAATGTACTACGCTCCCAAAATGTTATGCTGCCAACATTGGAAACTCTGACTGTCACTGCAAAGAGCCTATTGCTTTGTACTTCAAATTGTCAAATCATCAAAACTTACAACATGTTAGACCCTATTCCATCTAAAGACATTTCCATTTTCGAAGTCACATCCAATGAGGAACGGGATTAAGAAATGAAAGCGCTTATATATTTCAGTAACAGCTTTTGAGGGGCTATCATTGTGAGCTGTTATTACTGTTGGGAAGTGGCTGTTAAAGACAAGAATTATCTTGTTGTTGTTGCTGTGACTTAAATATTCATGATTTACTTAAGATATTCACTGTGCATACCTGCACATCTGTGGACTCACTCATCTGAGATCTGATGTTGTCTCTCTGTTTTTTCATTCTCTTCATTCCTTCTTCTGCTCTCTTCCTCTGCTCTTCTTCTATCTTTCATCTCCTGTAAAATCTATTTCAAAATGACAGCCGTTGTTTTGTGCCACTGTCTCCTCAGTCTTCTCCAGCAGCTCCTTGATCTGAGTGTGGTCACTCCTGTTCTGATTGTTGAGAACATGATACCTGTTCCCACATTTGTCCAGCAGCCACTGGAGATCCTGCCCTTCACTCTCAATGTGCTGCTCTATAGATGTGTCTAACAGAGAGTCTCCACGAGTGAACAGCACTATAGTGTGACTCCAGATTCTCTCACTGAGGTGATTTAGATACCCCTGCAATGCTTTTCTCTCAGCCTATTTAAAATCTGGTGTCCACACGAATGATCAGTAGTACAGCATGTGGTCCTGTAGGACACAGAGACACACTGAGCAAAATCTTCAGTGACTCAAGACTCTCCTCTACAGGTTTATTCATCCAACATCCTGCAGCTTCAATGACAGTGATGTGTCTGTTTGCTACTTCTCCGTGTCTCTTCAAACACTGAGCAGATCTCTTCAAGTCAAACTCCTCTCTGCCAGGATGGTGTTTCCTGTTGAACTCATACCAGTTCTTCTGTGACCCATTGAAACAATTCTCAGCTCTGAGAGATGTTGGACATGACCTGCAAGGAAATAATGCACACATGTGCTCTTTATTATAGAGTTAAAAACATAAGAGATAATACACAGTCAGCCAAATATTGTCACAACATAAACCGAGACAGGTAGAAAAGGACCTTGGGTCTTGCATTAAGGGGTTTGCAAAAATTACTGTACATAATGCCACTTAATTATACAGCTACTTACTAAATAAATAAATACACAAGCATGATTTGACCTAACAATTGCGTGCATAATGACTGAGTTAGTTTATAATTTAATGTATTTGTTATATTTGTGTTTTATTCATTATTTGAAGTTTTTCATTTATATGATTTATTCATTTGCTATAATTGTAAAGTATCGTTTAATGCATTTACTGTTTCTTGGTCTATTTTTATAATATATATTTGTTTGTTTATTATAATTTTAATTTATAGTTTAATTGATTTAATATAGTTCTGTTTTATATATATACAGTATATATATATATATATAAAATACTATTTATTATTTTAAAATGTATTTATTCATTTTTCATATTTGTATATTATTATGTTTTAATTAAAATTTTAAAATGTATAAAATGTATAATATTTCTAATTTTATATTGATGCAATTTCTAACGATAATAGTATTATGTAGTTAGGTATTTTATTATATTTTTTGTTGTTATATTTTTTCTTGTATTTTTAGTCGAGATCTTCATTGGGAATATGTCTCTGGGGCTCATCGCTGACGATCAGGGCTGTAGACATCATCTCTTGGTGCTGATCCACCATCTGATCTGAATATGGACTGAGAAACAGAATAAGAAAGAAACAGACAAATATTAGCGTAGATGCCATTCTTCTTACGATGTAACGAGTACATTGTGTGTTATGGGGAGTGTTCCCGGTTCCCGGTTGATCTAATTAATGCAGCCTAACAATCCTTTAATGGATTTGAATAATAGAAGCGTATTAGTGTGTTATGTATAAGCCATATTAAAGAGATGTCTTTAATCTAGATTTAAACTGACAGAGTGTGTCTGCCTCCTGAACAGTGTTAGGTAGATTGTTCCAGAGTTTGGGTGCTAAATAGGAAAATAGCCTGCAGTCGATTTTGATATTCTAGGTATCATCAAACGGCCAGAGTTTTGAGAATGCAGCGGACGTGGAGGACTATAATGTGATAAGAGCTCGCTCAAGTACTGAGGAGCTAAGCCATTCAGGGCTTTATAAGTAATTAACAAGATTTTAAAATCTATCCGACGTTTGATAGGGAGCCAGTGCAGTGTTGACAGAACCGGGCTAATATGGTCATACTTCCTGGTTCTAGTAAGGACTCTAGCTGCTGCATTTTGGACCAACTGTAGTGTGTTGATCAAGCGTGAAGAACAACCACCCAATAAAGCATTACAATAGTCCAACCTTGAGGTCATAAACGCATGAATTAGCATTTCTGCATTTGACGTTGAGAGCATAGGTCGCAATTTAGATATGATTTTGAGATGGAAAAACGCAGTTTTATAGATGCTAGAAACACGGCTTTCAAATGAAAGATTGCTATCAAACAGTACACCTAGGTAACTAAATTAATCTATTCCTATTCAAAACAGACCTCCATAATATGTAATTTTGTTCTTATTGATGATGTTAACTAGAAGTTAATTCAGGAGCAAGGCCAATCAGCAAACCCCCTAACAACATACAGTAGGCCTACTTGAACTAAACCATACAGCACCATTTGTCTCAGTTTCTCCAGCTTTGCTCCCTTTCTACTCATCTATTTAACATTACTGTTTTACCCTGTCATCTGCTGTTGTTCAGGATGTTCAGAGCTCTTCTGAATGATTGAGATCCCATCCATATCCAGCTCCACTGAGTGAACACTGAAGGAGCAATGCCCTGTCAAACACAACAGCAGGACCAACAACATTTATAAAATACATTTTACTTTAACCATTTATGTTTTTTCTGTTCTTACTAGTGGTTAAATTAAGCGTTAAGGACTTCTATACATGCAGGCTGATGTCTGACACTGAACTGATTAATGCTACTTTGATTATGTGCAATATGATGGAACAATTCTAGTCTATTTTTTAAATTTAAAAAAAAAACGTAATCATAATTTAATAAATTTTTCTGAAAAAGTCACCAATACTCCATATCATAGCTCTGTGTTCTGGACGATGGAGGGTAAACATGCATACCAGCTCCGCACCACGTCCTGCACACACACAGTGATCCAGTGAAAACACAACACAGCGTTCATGAAGTCTGACTGTCACCATCAGCCACTCGTACTTGCAGCAGGTTCCATGCTGAACGCTTCTTTCCAGTGTAAACCAGAAGAAGATGCTGCTGCAGGACAGACAGGAAGTTCTACTTCCACTCTCAGCGGTAAGCTGCAGATCATGTCAGCTTTATTAGGCAAAACCCTGTACATTTGCCTGTACAACTGCCAACCTAGACAGCATTTTAGGATTCATCACATCACCCAGCATCACTAATGTTCCAAGAAGTCCGCAGCATAATTATGCAAGTTTGTAAGTTTACTCATGAACATGTATCCTTCACAAGTAATGCAATGACAGAATGCATTATGAAGAAATATTGACCTTAAACAGAACTATAGATCTGATTATAAATTAAAAATCACGATTCTTGTGTTCCATGTATTTCGTGATTTATTACAGAGAGTCGATAACTTCAAACTCTTTTGGAACTAACATTAGCTGAGTCATTAGCTTATGTAGATCTTGAGAAGCATCTTAATGTTTAGGATGCTGCTATAGACGCTTCTAATCACAAACAATACATAAATAATAGTAGACAGCAAAGCACCGGAACAGCACTTCTGTGTGTCTATGCACATAAATCTGGAATTCAAAATCAAAAGTTAAAAATAAATACTAATTTATGACTAAAGAAACAAAAAACACTCACAGTTAATTCGTTATCAATATATTTCTTTATACAGCTCCACTAATGTGAACTACAATTAACCTTGGCATTCAAGGTTAAACCAACAGCATACACCTTATAGTTTTAATAATGGTTATCATTAAAAAATTTGATGTCAAAATTATAAATGTCAACATTATAAAGACAAATTTTCTCTTTCATGGATGTAATTCAAGTTTTCTTAAAGTCTTCTTCTTGTTTATCATGATTCTTTAATATTCTTGGTAAAAGTGTTGAAATCTTGAGCTTTCCAAGTGCTCCTCTGGTTTCTGATTGTTCCACAGACTCAGGGATGGACCTCAAAGACCCGAATCCTGAGCTGTGAGATGAGACTTTTGAACGTGATGAGCTAAAAACTGAACCACTGTCTGCTCCTGATCGTGATCTGAATGAACTGTAAGCAGAACTTCCCAGAGACCATGTGTCCGACCGCTCATCTCCACTCACTTGGGGAATATAAAATAAAAATCAGTAAGAGGATTAAAAACTCCTATAGAACACAATTCTGAAATTTAAATCTTTCAATATATTCCTAAAATAATGTAGCCTTTTAGTAATCATTAACAGGTGCCCTTTAAAATATTTTACAAATACTCTATTAATCAGATGGAAATTTAATTTTTGTCTATGAAATATATTACAAGCCTGATTACTATTTATTGCAACTGTTTAAAATTGACCATATAGGTTTATAGAGTCTGAAATTTCCAAAAAAATCATCAACCTAAGGACCTAATTTTATTTCATTTCAGGTTTGCATTTGCTGTTCTAATTCATAGTAACTTTGCTATTTGTGTAAAAATGGAAAATTTTCTCAGTGTACAAAGACAAAAAAAAATTGAGGAAAAACATGGTAACAAATTTATGACAATGTAGACTAAATATATTTTCACAACAAAACAGATGAGATTTATGGAAAACATGGAATACAATGCTTTAAAAAAAAAGGTCACAGAGAGATCAAAGTATACTGAAATATATATATATATATATATATATATACAAAAAACAAAATCCACTTACAGGTTGGTGGTATTTCCATGCTGTTATGTCTTTTTATGGCCCCTGACCCATAACTTCTGTGAGATGAATCTCTGGACCGTGATGATCCAAAAATTGAGTCTGCTCCTGATCTTGATCTGAATGAACCATAAGCAGAACTTCCCAGAGAGCATGAATCAGATCCATCATCTCCACTCACTATAATAATGAAAGCAGAGAGAAGATCAGTAGCAGAACATTTACATTAATGCATTTGACAGACACTCTTATCCAAAGTGACTGACATGCCATTCAAGGAATATATTCATCAGTTCATGTGGTTATGAATTATTCAGATAAGTCAATCAAGGTTACGTCATCTCTAAATGGGTCAGGAAATGGAAGATTTCCTTCACTGCAGCACTTTGGTTCGCACAAATAAATAACATTATATGCAATGTTCAAGCTAATTGACTTTAACCCTGCAGCTCCTTCCAGTGTTGGGGTAACGTGTTACAAGTAAAGCAAGTTACGTTATCAGATTACTTTAAATTACAACAAAATATATCAGTTAATTTTTCAAATTTTCTCATTTTCTCCTGTCCCCATGCTGAGAGAAACTGGGAGTGAAGAGCAGAGACACTTCCTTCAGCCTGAAGCCTATTCATTTCATTTTTGCTATGAAAAGTGAGGCCTTTACAGTTGCCATAAAAAAAACTTTTGGGTGTTTTGTTATTAAATAACAAATAAGTAGGCTCAGCCCAGGTGATAAAAAGTAATGCAAAAGTAAAGTAATGCATTACTTTCCATAAAGTTAATGCATTTAGTTGTTGTTTTTTTTATGGAGTAACACAATACATTAATTTTTAAAGTAACTTACCCCAACACTGCTGGTTTCCTAATGAAGCTAAACAGAGCTGAACCTGATGAGTATCAGGATAGAAGGACATTTAAGAAATACTAAAACTGTAAGACAAGTTAGTAAGTGTTAGAGCTCAGTTCTGTATTACAAACATATTAACCTATTTAAAACTACATATGAAAAGCTCAAGAACAATGAGGAGGAAACACATCTGAGACTGTGTGTAGGTAATATTCACACAATTTTATGATTTCACTCACTAGTCTGTGATCTGATATCCTCTCTCCATTTGTCCATTTGCTTTTTCATTTTCTTTCTACCATCAATCTCCTGTAAAATCTTTCTGTCTATTTCCAAATGGCAGCCGTTGTTTTGTGCCACTGTCTCCTCAATCTTCTCCAGTAGCTCCTTGATCTGAGTGTGGTCACTCCT
>JAFVLL020026013.1:0-43264 GCA_021397915.2 Tor tambroides | reverse complement strand
CAGCACCAAAGCAGAAATAATATAAAGTAACTTTACAACTTCTGTTATTGGAAAAATACCGAGGTCCGGACCTCGGGGACCTCAATGGTGGGTACAGCCCTGCTTGTAAATTACCGCAGAGCTTTAGACAGACCCTGATAAGATAGCCTACCATTCTTCTTCTTCAAGCCAAGTTACTTTTTTCATGGCCTAATGGTTAGAGAGTCTGACCTATAGCCCAAAGGTTGCGGGGTTTGAGTCTCGGTATCGGCAGGGATTGTAGGTGAATAACCAGCGCTCTCTTCCACCTTCAATACAATGCACCGAAAAATGGCTGCCCACTGCTCAGTGTGTGTGTGTGTGTTCACTATTCACTGCTGTGTGTGTGCATTTTGGATGGGTAAATGCAGAGCACAAATTCCATGTATGGGTCACCATTCTTGGCCACATGTCACGTCCTTTCCTTTCGAGTTTGTTCTTTGTGTCTTTTGCCGTTGTTCTTTTAGCCAGTGTTTTCGCTTAGCCAAAAGTTTTGTTTACCATGGAGGAATGGCCTACGAGAAGCATTTTCAAATGTTTCTGTAACCACAAATGTAAGATTACAAGTCAGTCTACAAAATGTGCTGAATGTGTACACAAAGTTGTGTTCATCTGAGAATGTTATCCATCTTATTTTTAAGGTACAGTAAGAGCAGGTGCGGCCATTTGTAACTTGAATGTGTGTGGCAAAAACAGTTGGTCTAGCTGCTTTATATTGCAGACTGCTGTTTATTTTCATATTAGTTTCATTTTTATCATAACCATAAACACACTGGTTTGTAGTTTCAACTGTAAAGGGCACCTATTATGTCCCTTTTACAAGATGTAATATAAGTCTCAGGTGTCCCCAGAATGTGTCTGTGAGATTATTCCACTGAAAATACTCCACAGATCATTTATTGTATCATTTAGAAAATGCCTATTTTGAGTGGAAGCAGAAACACGCTGTTTTTGTGCATGTATCTTTAAATGCAAATGAGCCTCTGCTCTCCGCCCCTTTTCCAGAATAGAGCTGTGCCTTTACAGCTTGTACCTCAGATACTTTGCCAAAAAAACATCTGTTTGGTTTTGATTATCATGTCTAGTGTGCTGCAATCATGTGTTTTAAAGCCATATCAGTTTAAACTTATGATATGGTTTTCTACATCCGAAGCACGCACACAGAAAGCAGCTGTCACACGGCATAAGTTCTCTATCATGTCTTATTGCGCTTAAACTGTCAAATACACACAAATTTATGTTAAAAACACACATAAGCTATAAAAACACAAAGGTAAAGGGCTGGGAAAGAAATCACAAATCAAAAGCTAACAATAAATTGAATTTTCTACTTATTAGATTGTTTTATTAACCTCTACACCTACCCCAACCCTAAACCTACCACAATTTACATTCAAATAGCCTACAGAAATTAGTTTTATTTTCTTTAAAATGTCTTTGAAATAGCTGACTAGCTAATCATATAGGGTGCCAAAAGACAACTTTGCTGAGGCAGACAACCTATTGTGTGTGATAATACAGAAAGTCAGACTATCAGTGAATAAAGACTTTTAGGGTGTTCTTCATACAAAGCTTTCCTATGACTTCAGAAGACCTGGAATATAGGGCATGAGTTGCATGGACCACCTTTACAAATGTTCAAAAAAAAAAATCCAATGTCTTTTGTCAATATTGTAGCAACTAGCAATATATGAAGCACAACAACCAAGCAGCTTTCTGTTGGTCAACATGGTTGGGCATTGGGCAAGCTAACCTTTTATATATAGTGAGCAATCTCATTCACATGAGCAGACCAGACACGTGCATACAGCAGCGGGCACTTTTAGCACTATGCTAATTTGAATGCTTGCCATGGGAACTGCCTGACCAGTGATTCAATCTAAATAATGAATCCGGTAAGTTGCAGCGGGAACAGATGGAGACAGAGAGAGGAAAAAAGAGACAGGAGAAGGGAATGGCAATGTCAGCTATAGCGTACCAACATACTATGCATGCTATTTTTGCACTATAAATACTGCATACATACAATTTTTCTGTATTTATTCATAGATACCTTACTACATTTAAGACTGGAGATAACTTACATTTGCAACAATGTGCAGTGTTCAACAAAAGCACACACCATAAATTTCCCGTTACGCAACTTGAATTTCCATTTCAGTGTGAAAAGAGAACCAGAAATTATAAACTGTGACCGGTCTCTTCAATTATTATCAGATTAGAATGACAAAAGTAATTTTTTTATTTATTAAAAAAAAAACAACAACACAAAATAGGATTATAAAACATAACCACTTTATGTTTCCTAGATGAAAACTAGATGCCACTGTGTAGCATATCATGTGAAATGTTTGGCTAAGTTTGAGATATATCATACTAGTCTTACCGTTCCTGCAGTATATATACTGTGCACACTAGATTTGTTTTTAAAAATGCACTGTACTATTTAAAAAAACACTATGCAGTTTTCAATTTATAATGTGCAGTACACTATAGTTGAGTAAAAGTATAGTAAAAGAAACATTTTTGTTACTTAATATAACTGATATATATATATATATATATATATATATATATATATATAAGTTTTCATGTCAGCTAGCTGCCAAGGAATAATTTAATTTTAAATGAAACTCATTCAAATTTTATTTAACTTGATGTGCTAAAATAACTAAAACTAAAACTGAAATAGAAATGAATTAAAAGGTTTATAAACATAAGAAAAACCTAAATGACAAAAACATAATAAAATTACTAAAATTTTAACTAAAACTAAAATAAAAATAGAGGTCCCACTTTATATTGTGTCCCTAATACCTGTGTACTTACATAGTCACTAAATGTGTATGTAGTATGTAACCACAGTGTAAGTACATATTGGTACATAGTATCTACAGCTCTAATGTTTGTGTAAGTACACATATGTAACAGCTCCCTGAATGGTATGTGTAAGTACAAATGTGTAACAGGACATTGGTAACAACACTTTTTGGTAATGAAAGTACAAATGTGTAACAGGACTAACAGCACTTTTTGGTAAAGAAAGTGTTACACTTTATATTAAATAGACAATTCTTATGGATTTACCATGTAATTACTTTGATGTTACACAGCAGTGGCCAGTAAGTTTGGCTTTACATATAAATTGTGGTTGGTGTCCAGAATGTTAACACTTTACATTAAGTGGACAGTTCCTGAGGAGTTACCATGTAAGTACACTGGTATTACTGTGGTGCGCCAACTCCACCAACTCGAGATCCAACTCCTCCCACTTTTCATATCCCTAAACCTACCCATCTCCACCCCCTGGATCAAATTGTTCCAATTACTCTTATACATACTGTTGTTACAAAATGTAGCTATATTATTCCTGTTACACGAGTACTTAGTGAAGTGAAAAAAGTGTTGTTACCAATGTCCTGTTACATATTTGTACTTACACATACCATTTTGAGTGTTGTTACATGCAAAGTTACAGAAATATTACAGCTGTAGATACTATGTACCAATGTGTACTTACACTGTGGTTACATACTACGTACACATCTAGTTACTATGTAAGTACACAGGTATTAGGGACACAATATAAAGTGGGACCAAAATAGAAACTATAAAAACAAAAATAGTATCTTAATGATACTAAAATAACACTGCAGTACACAGTACGCTAAAATTTGATTCTAAACATTGCAAATATGTGTGTGAGCACCGTAAAATGGGCCACCAAATTAATTTTCATTTCCACAGATATAGTGCATTAGAGCAGTTGAAATGATCCTGGTTAACTGTATTAACTCCATACAGATTATAATAGATTCAGTGCACGCAGAGAAACGTAAGGGGACAGACGAAGACACATTTTACCCTCTTGTATTTTTACACTTGAAACGGCTGTTAAGATAGTAAAGTATCAACAAATACAGAGCCCATGGGCAACATCTGTATAGCTAGACTAATCAAATAAGCCATAAGTCAAGCAGGTGAAGAGGTATCCCACAATATGAATCCTAAAAAAAATCATTAAAAAGACACTGTTGAGGAAAATATTGCACCCTGTCTGTGTTAAACTCAGATTTGTTCAGCCAGTCTGGCTGCGAAACGGAAGCTGCAAACGCTCACACAAATTGTACGATGAGCAAACCTCGCCTGGAGGTGTTGGGAGTTTAATCCTCTCAAAGCAACCCATGCAGCCTCTGTTACATGGCATCCTCAAAATAAAATAATAAATAATTTAAAGAATAAAGATAGGAAGACTCAGGAGAATTCACTCAAAAACATCCTAATGCATGCACATGCTGTTAGAGAGAGTTGGCCGTGAGTTGACTTCAAAAGCCAAACTGAAACAATGGTTCCCATGATGCTTTCAAAAAAAAAAAAAAAAAAAAAAAAAATCCTGTAGATTTACCTGTATCCCCCCATTCTTTCATTTTTATTTCCATTTCACTTGCTTCAAAGTTACCATAGTCCTCTAACTACAAATAATGGAGTTCGACATGAAAGACAGGAGGAATGTGTTTATCTACTCCTGTCAATCACAATTCAACTCGTTGGGTGTGTAAATGTCGCTTGCCACACTCCTGTGACTCTACCTAAAATCTGTTTTAAATATTGTAATCTTTATTAAAGCTACACTACGTAACTTTTGGCCGTCTAGCAGTTGAAGCATAAAGCTACACGTTTTTACTTGCAGAACTTTTAGTAAGTGTGTGAGTTGTGCTTTGGCTATGCTATTATTATTATTATTATTTTATTAGCAGATAAAAAAAATGTAAACACGATAAGGCAAAAATCCATTGTGAAAACACTAAAGTATAAATAATTATTGTAGGCTTTCCAAAGTGATTAAGGTAAGATAAAATGGCTTTATGATGTACTCACTCATTTTGTTTAACAAGTAAAATTTGGGGGAAAAAAGTGAAGTAGTGTATCATTAAGTAGTCCATGGGAAAATGTAGAGTTTGAGTCGAGTCTCCATCATGAACAGAAAGCCAAATATATTTATTTTACCTCATTTAAGTATTATATAAAAATATGCACTCTTAAATTAAGTTGTATATGTCTTCTTACTGTAGTTTACAACACGTATGTCATTTGTTCTCATATGCGTAACGACAAGAACTGGCTGTCTTTGCAGAATTTAATTAGTTTTCCTGCCTAATGTGAATTGCATTACAGAAGATGCTGATTGGGTTTGTTAAGATGTCTGCTAAAACAGATGGGACTGGGAAATGCTTGCATTTTCTCCAAAACAATAGAAAGAACATGATTACTGCTGATCGACTTTAGCTACTGTAGTAATGATAATGTTAACAGCAGTTTTCAGTTCCTGAACAAATTAGAAAGAAACTGGGTAAAATATTGAACTATATGAAACCGTACAGTTCTTCTTTTTTTTTTTTTTGAGCCACAGTTTTGTTCACAGGTACATGACAAGTCCCAAATTTTCTTGAAGTTGGCATTAAATGGAAACTAAGAGCGTCGTCTCTATATTTGAGTTAAAACAGCTTCTGGAATGAGAAAAATGTAGGGCGGGACTTGATTTGTCTCCTAACTGGCTCCTTGTTTGCTAACTGCTGCAATCGAGTGACAGTTTGCTGAAGGGTTTATTCCTTTCATTCAAGATTAGAAGAGCACATGACTTGAAAAATAACAATGTCCACAAATCATTTATAATAATCGGTTCAATATTCCATAAAAAATAAGAATTGAAAAGTAAATAGTGAAGAAAAAGCTACTGACATTTTCTTCAGTTACATTTTGTGGGATTGTTGTTGCTTAAAGTTTGTATTTTGCTGAACTTCAACACCACCGAGATAAAAAATGGAAATATAGCTGCACCAAGCTGATGCTCAGTGACATGCTTTATTTGTGCTTTTACTCCACACAGAAGCTAAGAGGCGATGCCACTTGCCTTTCAGGGCTTTTAGCAGTATTAGCTCAAGGGGAAGCCAGTCTTTCTTTGCGCACCTAGTTGTCAGCCACCAATCTCACCAGACCTGAAAAGAAGAGAGTGAGTGAGTGAGTGAGTGAGAGAGAAGGAGTAAGAGTACTTAAGGGAGAGCTGAAGTAACGTGTCTTTACCCAGCAGCTCCTCTGTAATTCATACCACCGGCCTCTCCAACCCACAGCCGTTCCCAATTAACAAGCATATCATTGATCAGCAAATTGAGTAACTGCTACTTATCAGTTACTTAATGTGCTTAATCAGCAAGCTACATTATTTATTTATTTATTGGTTTGTTTCTACTTCTGTGTCAGAGGATGCCTTTCAAATGAACTGAAGTGAAATGATGTGACCAAACGAAACATGCTGTATTCAATCTGGAACTTAAAAACACAAGGTTTTGCTTAGAAACGCATATTCCTTCACAGGATTTATGGATTTTTGATCAATTACTGGGATGATATCATAATTTTCTTGGATATTTAACATAAACATTGTGTGATGAATATGAAATGATAGTAGGTTCATTTCCATTTACAAGACCCTTCTAGCCTACAGAGAGACAGCCATCAGATAGAATGATAAAATATCAGACAGATAGATAGAACAAGAGCATAACAGGCAGAAGGATAGGACAATAAAATGATAGACAGAAAGAACAACAGACACAGACAGACAGATAGAATGACAAAATGACAGACGGACAGAACAACAGACGGACAGACAGACATAATGATAGCTAGACAACAACTAGACAGAGAGATAGACAAGCACACATGAACATAGAACAATGTTAGACAGAGACAGACAGACAGACAGATAGATAGATATTCACCACAATGCAAGTCTACCCATATTACTCCATATTAGCGGCCTAGAAAAACCTTGTATTCTGAACTTTTTAGTGTAATATATAATGACACTAATCCACTGGAGTGTCTACAAGTCTGCCAGAGTTGTACATCATCACTTCCAGCTAGCCTGCAGCTACCAATTCAACCCCAACCCCTGCCTGCTCACATTACTGTGCTTATTAAACATGCAAGAAGTATTATATACTACACTTAAAACAAGATTTTGTTTATTGACTTCATCAGAAAATCTGGTAGTAGCGTATTGATTGAGGGCGCCTCCAAATGGACCTACCATCACACTTCACACTCACCTTCCTCTCAAGACAGCTTCATTAATGATCAGTTTTAAAATATAAAGACCTGACTCAACTAAGGAGCATAGGGCAAAGCTTAACTGTATGCAAATTATGCTCAAGCAACTGTCCTTTCTGCTGCAGTCTGCTGGCTAGAATGGAATAATTAACATTAGTGCCTTCAGATTTACATGCAAGCTGTTGCATTGCATTAAAGATCTGAATCCTTGAGTGAAAAATCAAATTATGCTTTTGACATAAATATAATGCTGTCTATATTATCTCCTGTTGTGCAATGGCAAGACTCTCAGGATTTAAATACTGTGCATGCTTACTTGAAATAGTGATGTGAATGTAGTATTAAATGCTTTGCAAGGTTTAGTTTTGCACCCTGAATAAGCTACTAATGAAGGTAGAACAATATATATATATTCTACATTCACTACATTCATATATATACAGTGTCCTACATGCAGGTCATCCACTAGCCACTGGACACAAGTCCTTTAATGAGAGACAGGGAGATAATGAAGATTATGACGGTAATTATTATGGTTATTTTTTAATTAGAGGCTTAAGATGGCTCACTAACTGAGAAGGACCAGTAGCGTCTGGCTGTGAGTTTGGCAAAAAACCACAAGGAATTCTGCTGCAATTCCACTGCAAAAGTTTAAAACGGGCAGAAGCTGCACCTGCCTGCTAGTCACCAGGGAAACAGGCCAATATGTATGTGTGTGTGTGTGTGTGAGAGAAAGAGAGAGAGTGTGTGTTTGGGGGGGGGGGGGGGTGCATGCTCTCTGTCCATCTGTGGTCATCTACAGACCAGCTGTTATTGTCTTGATGGTTATGATGTGTTACATACACATCATGTTACTACAGACAGCAGAACAGACACATAACACCCATACATACAAACATGCACATATGGTCAAATCCCCTTCATCATTCCTTCAGCAGACAGTTATGCACACATGCACACGCTCACATGAATCCCTTCACACACCCTCATCCGAGAGAACAGTTGGGAGCTAGATATCAAACAGCGGGACTGAAATGCAGGATATTAGAGAACAACAGAGCAGCCAGCCAAGAGCCACACCCATCAGATCAACTCTCATCATCACACAATCGCCGCACAACACAATCACTGCAATAGAATTGCTATACCACACAGTTTAATCGCATAATTGCCCTCACAACATCCCAGAAAAACTCCAGCATCACACAGTCACAACATAATAATCACATTGCAGTACTGCTGATTGACATCACACAATCATAGTATGTTACAGTGATAAAATTCAAGCAAGAACAATCACAAAATACTAAATTCAGACAATTACATAACAGCAACCTGAAAATAACATCACACCACTACACAATTACATCATAACAGTATCACACAATAGCATCACACAATCACAACATTATATAATCACATCCCGGAGTCATGCAAGCAACATTCAAACACCACACAGGTAGTGTCATTATTATTATTTTTTACCATTGAATAATCACATAATCACATTACAATCAGTAGCAAAATCACAGCAAAGATACACAAAATTCTAGAATCGGAACACCTCCAAAATCACAGCTTCATACAATCACATGGTAGCATCACACGATTGCAGCACTACATAGTGGCAAAGTGTCGCATCACATAACTGCAACAATCACACAATGATACAATCATAGCATAACAACACCACACAAACACAACATTCTGCTGAATCACACACACAATCAAAACCAGAGCATCACACAACCACAATGTTATATCACTGAATGACTGCCTCATACAATCACAATAATATTCAAACATCACGCAAAGCATCATAGAATTCTGATTTCCCAGCACCAGGGTAGGGTTGCACCAGCCATTCATAAGTTCTTACTTAAATTAGAATGTTAAGACCGCACTAGAGGCTAGAATAACTAGAGTACTACTAGAGTACACACTAGAGTAACTACTAGCTAGTTTGTAACTAATTCTATTCATTATTCGGTTGCACCACGCAGTTGTTTGTAAGGCAGGACATACAGCAGCTATAGTCTGTAAGCGCTCCATAAAGTAATGCGTAGTCGCATAATAACACTTTAGAATAGGGAACACTTATTCACTATTAACTATGACTTTTCCCTCAATAAATTCCTAATTTGCTGCTTAGTAAGGTAGTTGTAAAGTTTAGGTATTGGGTAGGATTAGGGATGTTGGAAAAAGTCATGTAGAATAAGACATTTATATCCGCTTAATTACTACTATTTAAATGTCTAATATTTTAGTAATATGCATGCTAATAAGCAACTAGTTAAGAGACTCTAAAATGAAGTGTTACCATATGATGTTTACCCTAAATGATCCAATAGAAGCCTTTAAATACACGAGCAGTACTTAATGCTGTTAATTTAAATTTATCCTTCATTCTAACTTCTTTTGCCTCACGTAACTAACAATAAAAATAAGTCTCCATTAAAAACGATATTACTTCATCATGAATATCATTAGCCTATAAGTAAGCTATTTTTATATGTAAATAACATTCAGAAACTGTAATTCAAATGAATAAGGATCAAAAAATACTGGAAGAAAAAAAAACATCAGAAATGCCATCTATTTATTATTTCATTTGATATGCAAACACAGACTGAAGCACACAGAGGTGCGCTATATGGGGTGTTGAAGTGCTAAAAAAGAAACAAGTTTATTGACATATTGTTCTCTCTCTTAATATGTACGTGAGTGTAAATGTCAGCAGCATCATATATGTCTAAAGGACTGAAGGTCGTCGTGTAGAAGAAGAGCATATTGATGCAGTTCACTCAGTCTGCAGTATTATTCAAGTTTCTGTAAATATTTAGTTTATATGTAGAGTTACGCTCTGGTGCAACTGGCCCCAGAAGACCAGAACACCAGCATCAGACAAACATAATAATACCCAAAATCACAACGTCTTAAAATCACATGCGAGGCACCACCAACAACATTCCAATGTCACTCATTCATAACATTACATAGTTGCAACAACTGTCACATATCACAATCATACTGTATAATTACGGCATCTCAACATTACAGTGGAGCACTATCATGCACCCAGTTCCAGTAACATGGCTTTTCTATAGCGTATATAGTATAAAGAAGCACAGCTTTGAGCAACCATTAATCTATTCTTTTTTATTTCCAACAGACAAGGCAACGCAGAAGAAAATAAAGATCAAAGTAGTGTATAGCTCCTCTCTCACTTCCTCTGCCTTATCCTCCCCCACCCCGCCTTCATATGTGATTGTAATTAAAGATAGAGGCATTGCATGGCAGTCCACGAAAAAATAATTAAGTAAAGCGACAGAGGGTGTTGTGGCTTAAAAAGAAAGTTAGAGAAAAAGTTAAGGTTATTGAGGTCACATGGAGAAAAGAATAATGAAGATGAACCAGGAGAGGACCTGCAGGTCACTAATTGAGAGCAGCAGCCCACTTTTTCTTGCTTCCAAATTATTCACAATCATGTTCTCCATAGGGATTAAAAAAAACCTTCAACATAAGATTTTTTTAACCAAATCAACCAGCTCTGAGATTGAATATAAACATTACAATATATGAAAGAATATATGAAAATCATTGTCTTTTGTATAGTCTTTTATGAGGGGCTAAACTAGAATACCATGGATCACTGTGAATTGTGTAATCGAATAAAACATTGTGGTAAAAATATTGACTTTTTATCATTGATTATAATAACCAATAATCTTATAATATAATAATCTTGCAATTTATATAATTATCCATCCATCTATCAAATATGCAGAAGAAAGGAAAGATCAAAGTAATGTATAGTGTATAGCAAAATATGAATATTTTGTAATTATATACATATTATATTGCAATATATATATATATATATATATAATTGTGAAATATTCATATATGAATATACAATATTTGAGAGCATAAGGAGACTTGATTACATCATTTGAAATGCTTCATGGGAGTTTGAAGTCACCACTAAGCTCTTTTCCGGCAATTTCTGTTTCCATAGTAACAGTGAGTTCTCTGATTGGTGGATCTTCATGATTCATAAGTAGTGTGGTCCTTCACGTTCTTTGCCAATAATTGGGCTGTTAAACCTGATTTTTCTTTTCTTTTCTTTTCTTTTCCTGAAATCTCATTGTCTGTCCTGAAAAGCTTATACATTCTTGTTAAAAAAAAACTATTTCTCTATTGATGTCATTCATCAAATGCAAAATATAGTCTTGTTAACTGAAAAAGATTCTTCTGAAATGCGCTATTTGGACACTAGAAAACAAGCTCTAACAATTTATCAACATGGGTTCCTCCTTTCAGTAAGAAAACTCAATTGCAAGGGAATTTCAATACACTTGATTAATGTTTTTGGAACATGGCCTTTCCTAATTGTTCCATTGTCTCATCAGAAGGCCACAGACCATTGCTCTGCATAGGAAAATATTGTTCTCATAAACCACGAGTGGAAAAAAAAATGTACTGACATGAAGCTATTTTCAAGAACGTTCCTGGTTCAGTGTTAAATCTGCAGTCAGACACAGATCATCTATTTATTCTCTAGGATGTTTCATAAACATCAGAGTTGCATTAGTCCTACATTGCTTTTATGGCTTTTTAAACGCTCATGGCATTTAACTGGCACAACTTTATGTAAGAAGTTTATGATTAGAATTTCAAAAACAAACTCTGACTGCTGGTGAATGCTAGTTCCTAATGCAATAGCAAAAACACAGAAGTTTCTGAATGCTAATAAAAGAAACAGCACAGTGAATGCAAAGAGTATTTTGGCATATAAATAGTGCCATTATATGCAAGTGGCAAACAAAGCATTTGCAGTAATACTGCTCAAAAATACCTCTGCCTGTGATGAATGTGCACTTTAAAAGCATGAGTCTAACATATTCTTTGATGTTTTTGCATGCAATTTGCATGATACATATTTCTAAACAATGAATGGTGTTCTTTGAGAACCAATAAGGTAATGCCACTTTCATTCTTCTCATCTCCTGTATTGCTATTCAAATATGAGATTTCAAGAAAATTAACCATTTAAAGGTGCTACAGAAAAAATTATCCCAAAACATGAGGCTCTTTTTGCCAGTCTCTTAATTTCTGCTTTTTAATGAGCACTTTTCTCACTAGGGAATTCACAAAGTCACTAATAAGGTGTTGCAATCTTTTGCTACCACGCTGACCTCCTTTTGAGCAGTTTACCTTCTTTTTGGATTCAAAATCTCCCTCTGTTTTTAAGCCAATGTTGTAGTCATGGGGTGCCCAATCCTGTTCCTGCAGATCTTCTGTTCTGCAAAGTTCAGCTCCAACCCTACTCAAACACACTTAAACCAGCTGATTTAAAGGCTGCGTCCAAAAGCTGAAAATGCCGCCTCCGCAGGCAGCACAGAGAGGGAGGAAGCCAGCAAAGCATGTCTGCATTTAATGATTGTGTCACATCCTGTGGACTAAGATGCCTTCATCTGATCAATTTTAGAAGCAGCACTGCCTGATAGGGCAGCAAAGCAAGTCAGTTTCTGAAGCTTTCGGATGCAAATAAATTTTCAAGACTCACAACTCTATTGTCAGGGAAGCCCTGTAGTGTGAACGGAACCGTACTGGACAAACAGTTGTCTGTCATGTCACACAGCTGCACATATGCATCTTGCATGTTGCATGTTTTATATGTGTAAGACTTACAAGGATGCAGATATGGGCCTTGTTTCATCTGAAGGTTTAAATCCAGTCACTCTATTCCACCAGAGCTGCTTCAGACAGTTTTGTGGTCTGCGTGTGACTCAAATGCTTTGCTCTTTACGGAGGTATAAAAGCTGCCGTTCCTTAATTAGATCTTGACGGATGAAACCGCACCTCAGTTGAACTTTTGTCATGTCAAATGTTATAAGACTTTACAGTTTTGAACATGGCCATCTTTGATTTTCCTTTAGTCACTGTCGCTAGTTACAGGTGAAAGTCACAAACAGAATATGGGGTTGACTTCAGTTGCATGTTCAAACAGACAGTATTCAAGCCTCTACTGAAGGCTGTGGTATGAACAGGACATTTGAAGACTGTGAAAGTAGCCTGGATCTAGATCATTAAACAACTAGACTTATGCTGACTGGATTGGACACCCATCCACTACTGGATCCCACAAGCAGGCTTATCTGTCCCATCCAACAACTCTTCCTGTTTTCCATAAATTTACAAATATGTACTTAACAAACCCTAAGTATTAAATACATGTTATTTAGTGCATCTCTGGGAAACAAACCTATAACCTTGGCCTTGCTGATGCCATGCTCTACAGGAACCCCAGCCTTCTTTAATAAAGCAATTGGATCTCAACGCCTCCAGCTGTGCTTAGCTGACTCGCTGCCCATGCTGGTTAATTAACTCTTCTTGAGTTTAAGGTTAATGACATCCTGGTCTCCGAGGCCAAGCAGAAAATGCCATGCCAATCTCTGGCTGAACTTAGCTTGAGGTTTCTTTCTGTAACAAGATTTTTCACTCGACACCAAACTGGAAATTATTTTCGAAAGTCCCAATCTCCAATCAGATTGCAACACTGCAATACAACACTACTAAATATAATGTAGAAACTTTCATTTTCTGTAAAGCTGCTTTGCAACGATTTGTATCATGAAAAATCTCTAAGCAAATAAACGTGAAACGTGAACATCCAGTAGTTTAAAAGGCACTGGGTTAGTGCTGGACAAAACTGTTAAAGGTTTGTTGCTTTAAGCCTTTTAAAGCATTTGGTTTGAGGCAAACTTGATATTCACAAACAGAACTGCATATTCTACTTTTTAATAATAATAATTAGCACTGATTACTGTTGGACAGACAGATTTTGTTCACAAAACTACACACATTGCTAGACTACAAAAACAGCGGTTGTCTATTCACTCTCTGTCTCTCTCACTTTTTCTTTTTCTCCAGCTGATTGGGTAAAGCTTGTTATCTGCAGCTGTCATTGTGAATCTCCCTCAGTGACTTGGCAGCGTGAGTATTAACTGTCTGAATCTATCTCATCTCATAGATTCTTCACACAGAGAGGTGTGCAGTACACAGTGTCTCTTAGCCAGATTAACTCCCTGTCATCAATCCTGTCCTGTCACAGTAGACCAGGTGAGGTCTGACTCTGATCTGATCACAGAATATGATGAGGTGTGACGAATAGTACTACAGTTTCAAACTGAGAATTGATCCCACATTGTGTGCTTTTATACTATTACTGTATTTTTAGACCTGTTTGCTGAATCCAATTGTAAGATTAAATGGGGAAAAAGGAGACTGGAGTTAGTTGTCACACTTTGTACTACAGTAAATATTTGTCAGGGTATTATTTTTTGAAAGTCTATACACCAAATGAGCATATCAGAAGGATTTCTGAAGGATAATGTGACACTGAAGACTGGAGTAAAGGCTGCTGTAAATTCAGCTTTGCATACTGTATATTTGATCAAATAAATGCAGTCCTTAATTTTATAACACAAAAAATATATATACAGTGTGTGTGTGTGTATATATGTATATATAAATATATATATATATATATATATATATTTACAAGATACCCCGATCAGAAAAAAAAACCTAAATTCAATTCGTCTCATTGGACTTTTTACTTGAAACCGTATAGTTACTGAGACAGACCCTGCAACCAGTACCCTGTGTAACAACTAGCTAGCGTTCTCCCTGAAGCACAAAATACTACCTTTCCCAGCAGGTATTTCATATGCGGCAGGACTGGGTCCAAAGCAAGTCACAGTCAAGGAGCATTTCACAGTTCTTCCTATCCTGGGTTGCACCACCACACAGAACATCTCTGATCTAATAAATCACTGTATCATGGCGACTGATAGGGCAGTCGAGTGGGACCAAACAAGAACTTGTTTGAGAGGGTATATCTACAAAGAAAAAGAGAGAAAATTCATATTTTACATTTTGGTGCAGGATCTTCTGTGGTGATGAGCCAGATGATCAGTTGCAATAGCACTACTTCATGACTGATAACAAGCATCCTAGCAGAGGGTTCTCAAATCCAGACAGGGCATGCACACACTTGAGGGTTTTTTGTTTGATAACAAGTTGTGCAGATGTCCAATGATGCACAAGTGCAAGGTTTCTGTAATTAGTAAAGAGAATATGTACGGAATCAATAACCAAGCCACTCCAATATCTGCATACTCTCTCTCTATACACACGCACGCACACATGCACACACACACACACACACACACACACACACACACACTGGGGACATTCCACAGGCATAATGGTTTTTATACAGTACAAATTGTATTTTCTAACCCAACCCCCACACAGAACGTTCTGCATTTTTAGTTTATAAAAAAAAGAAAGAAAAGATCATTCTGTTTTTATGTATAAGCTTGCTCCTTATGGGGATAAAAAAAATTGTCCCCACAAAGTTAAAATTTACTGATAGTATGTGTATGTGTATGTGTATATATATATATATATATATATATATATATACACACTGCTTTTTTACCTTTCTACTAGTCAGTCCTGAAAAAAAAATCTCTTTTTTAAAATCTCTTTATTTTAAATTGTTATTATATTTCACAATATTATTTTTTCTTCATTTTTAATCAAACTGATGTTCTTTAAAAAAAAAAAGTTATATATAGCAGAAAATTATAAGACAACATATTGTATATACAAACTGTGCATGACACACATAATGTATACATGCTTTATATACAATATATATAAAAAAAATTTGAGCTATTACAAGGCAAGGCAAGGCAAGTTAATTTGGTAACACTTTACAATAAGGTTCATTTGTTAACAACATTAGTAAACATGAACTAAGAATGAACAATACTTCTACAACATTTATTAATCTTAGTTAATGTTAATTTCAGCATTTACTAATGCATTATTAAAATCATAATCGTTGTGTTTGTTAACATTGAACAACTGTATTTTCATTAACTAACATTAACAAAGGTTAACAAATAGTGTAATAAATGCATTGCTCATTGTTTGTTCATGTTAGTTAATACATTAACTAATGTTAACAAATGACACATTGTAAAGTGTTACCATTTATTTATATAGCACAATTCATACACAATATTCTAGCAGCTGTGCAAAGTAAAAACAAATCTTTGTCTTTCAGTCTCCTCTGACAAAAATGAAACTAATATCGGGGTGTAGAGACATGTTCTAATGGAACCCATGCCACTGATAGCAAGAGGAAACATCTCTTAATGAGAGGCATCGTCTCCTGCTGGGTCTTCAATTGACTGTGAGGGTCTTATTCTGGTTTCATACTTGGTGAAAATATGTTAATTTTCTTGCAAATAGAAGTTCACAGTGGAGTCGCTGTGACAAGTCACCATGTCCTCAACTACTCCAATTTGCTGTTATCACATGAATTCATTCAAGGGCTAAATGCTTATGGCCCAGATTGTTTGTTTAACCCCTGCAGTGCAGGTTTTTTTTCCCTTTTTTTTTTCCAATTTTCTTTGTCCAAAAACACCTTTCTAAGTCTAGATCAGTTGCATCACGCTGGTGCACGAGATTGCTTTGCACCTTAAAAGTGCAACCTGTGTGTGACGGCACAGTCTACCTCTAATTTGTGTGCAATTCAGGCCACATGAGGAGAAAATCTGTCAGTTAAAATCGAAGCGATTTGGATCGTGATTTCTGGGCAATTGTAGATGCCCAATGAATAGATGTATAGACCCTAAATCAGGCTGCACGCCTGGAAAGTGGATCAGTATAGCACAAAAGACACTGCTGAAGCATGAGGTGTGCATGTGTGTGCATATAAGAAAGAGAGGGGGTGGGGAAGTGAAGACAGAGTGGGGGAAGGCAGGCTTTTGATTGGTAGGGTCCAATGGAAACTGGAAGCAGTTGGCCTTGGAGTTTCTGAAAATCCGAGATTATCCATACAACATAAATTCATGAAGACTCATGAGCTATCACAGCTGCTCATTCGAAGGAAGAACACTCGAGGAGGTTAACTGCATTGTTTTAAAATGCTGAAGGCAAGAAACATGCAACATGCTGTATGTTTTCTGCAGGTGGAATGAAACTCATCAATATAAGATGATACTAGATGAATGGAGAAATGGGGAAAAAAGCTAAATGAAATGAATTTTCCTGGAGATGTTGCTCCAATATGAATGATTTAGGAAATCATTTAAATAAATGTTTTCATGTTATAAACAGACATTCATCACAAATGTGTGGTCTGTTAAGATTACTTGGCTTACTGTGAATCTGGATTTAAATTTATGCACCCCCAAACAAAAATGCAAAAATAATAACTGTTATAATAACACTCCCACAGTCTGCCATTGGTCAAACATACAGACAGTCTCGCTGCAAATTCACAATGTTGCTGTGCTGCTTAATGGCTTATCCTTCAAATTTGTCTTTGCATATTAAAGCTTGGAAAGAAGAAAAATGATACAAATCAGTAGGGCTTAGTGTGATTATCAAATCGCAAAGACTGCGATTTCATTAAAATGAATATACGTGAAGGGCTGTGAAGCGCTGCACTGGGTTCATTTACAAGTATGCAGGTCATGATCCAGTGCTTGTAATGACAAATGTTTATAAACTTGTTGCTTTGAGGACTCCCTTTCAGCCAAAATAAAAGCTCAACGGTTTAACGTTTGAAAATGCAGAAATTTTAACAAAATTTTACAGTGAAATGTATATTTTTAGCAATTGTAATATTTTCTATCTGTTTAATATTTTATTTAATCTGAACACATATACAACAACAACAACAACAACAACTTATTTTAAAATAATACTGATTTAAAATCACAAATTCTTGACCAAGATCCTCAGCACTAAAAATAAAATAAATAAAACCTTTTTTTTTTTTTAAATCTGTCATTGTTTATGCATACTTTTTTTCTGTGGAACACAAAAGATGATATTTTGATCACTGTAACTGTTTTTGCCCATTCAATAAAATCAGTGGGGTCCAAAACAACATTGGACCCATTTGGCTTTCATTGGACAAAAACACACTGAGGATCACGTGTATTTTGGGGTGAACTATCCCTTTAAGAATTTAATTAAGAATCTATCAGGCCTCCAATTAATCAAACCTCTGATATATGATGAGACATTCCTCACCTTAGTGCTATGAAGTCCTAACAATTTACACTTCAGCATGTTATAGAGGTATTATGGTTCTTTTACAGAAGCTGACGCTAATGTTTTTAGCATCCTTAGCCTAGGGCTTTCTCTGAGCTTTCACAATTTCCCCTCAGTTTATAGCTCCATTACTGCAGGCAATAACTGTGGCATTGCGGTGTTAATTCACTGGCAGTAAATTCAGCGATGGCAGTAAATGGTTCAGCGCCTCTGGACAGCACCAGGTACTGTATGTGTGCGGACACAAGCAGATTAGAATCCAGCTGAAATACTACTAGCACATTCATACCACTCAGAGTCATAACAATGGATGTAATATAAGAGGTTGCCCAGGGTGTAATTTCAAGCTTGTTTCCCATAATTCCACACTGGCTATCATTTTACAGCTTGTTTGAACTTTGGAGGCTACAACTAAACCCAGAGCTTATTATTTGGCATGACATTTACGGAAGTACGGCATGGAGTTATTGTACCACAGAGACAAGAAATGGAGATATCATATCAATATAAATTCAGAATAAGAGACTTTCTATAAAACATTTCCAGAAACATACTCAGGTACACCAACGCAGGCACAAATACTTCACATTGCTAATGCTTAGTCCCATTGAACATACTTAACAACACAATGAAACAGAAATAGTTTTTTTTTTTTTTTTTTTGGGTTACATGCATCAGTTGTTGACTGGACTTAGGGATGTGGTCATGTCACTCAAAAATTAATGCAATGAAAAAAATGATATTTGTTTTAGTTTGTGTTTACCACTATACGCTGTACAAAAGTATTTTGTAAAGAATGATTTTGTAAAGTGTTGTAAAGGAAACAAAAGATTATTGGAGTACATTTTATAAGAAAATACCATTTAATTTTTCTACTTCAAAAATTTGTTTAATTCAGTGTTGTTACTTGACTTTTCTTTGTAATTGTTTGTGAAATTTACTAGTAATATCTGAGTGACTAATTAATTTGCTCAGCAAAATTTTCTTTAAACTGTTGCTCCGCCATGAGAGTATAATCAAAAGTGTTACTTGCCATTTCTTTATCATTTGTGAAATTTCTAGCAATTTCTAAATTGAAAAGTGTAAGTGCTACAATACATTTATTTATAAATTGTAAATTCCTACAATAAACATAGTTGACCTACAAAAAAGAAAAAAAAAAAAAAAGACCATACAAATCATTTCACTAGTGCACCATTGCAGCAAGGCCAAGAATTCAATGCATGATTCTGTTCAATTCTGAACTGCATTCTGACACATTTCAGAAACATCATAACTGCAGAGATAAAGACGTTAGGGTTATTTCCAACTCTCCTAGCCATCTTTGTCCTGTGTGTGCATTCCCTTATTATTCCTTTCTGGTTTCATCATTTTCACCTCTAACTACTCTGTTGTGTTCTCATACCCATTTTCTTTATTGGCTTTCTGTTACTCTCTAGAGAATGGGAGGAGAGTATTTGTCAGTGTCAGACATACTCCACTGAGTTCTGGAGTGGACAGACCTTAAACTGAACTCAAACTTAGAAACCAGAACATATTCACACACGCCTGACCCTCACTCACACACCAAACACACACACACACACACACACACGCACACAGAAGGAAAGAAAACTGAGAATATCAGCAGAAGGGAATCACAGTGAATAGACAAGAAAGAAAATCCAATGATGAGTCGCCGTACAAACATTCACTCACTTGTGGGTCACATTTTTCTGTACATAAGAGCTGAGAGCACTCAATATGTGAGGATTAGTTCTTTCATACTTCATCTTATTACTTTACCCCCCATCCCACCTCAGCCCACCTTCCCTCAGCATTACCGCCTGAAAATGAAATTATGTTTCATTTAACGTACTTGTGCGAAGTGATTTAACTGTCACTAGGAGAAAACATTGACAAAGACAGGTTAATCTCTCACATAACATGATTCTCTCGAGAGACTTCCCAACAAAACTGTAAAGCTGGTGCTACTGTGATGAATTCAATTTACTTTACATGTTCTAACTTCCATTTGATGTGTATCTTTGGTAAAGTCTTTTCCTTCCCTAGTGATTTGCTAACATTTCGTATATATTTCTTTGCGACACAGCTTCTTCAGTATATGCCTGACGTAGTTTCTCCATCTTTAAAAAAATATTACTGTATCAAAACAAATTAAAGGGTTAAAATGAAAATGTTGTCATTAATCACTTACCCCCATGTCATTCCAAACCCGTAAAAGCTTCGGTCGTCTTCGGAGCACAATTTAAGATATTTTGAATGAAAACCAGTAGGCTTGTGAATACTTTTTGTATGCAAAAAAATAAATAAATAACGATTTTATTCAACAATTCGTCTCCTCTGCATCAACGTAGCGCCATTTTGGAGACTCAAACTGCAAACTGCGTACGCTGTTCTAAGTCAGCCGCACCACGAGGATACGTCTTCTACGTTTGTTTACGCTTTGATTTGAACGAAAACAGCGTATCCTTGTGGCGCAGCTGACACAGAACAGCGTACACAGTTTGCGTCCAGCGGATATTCTCCAAAATGGTGCTATGTTGACGCAGATGAGACGAATTGTTGAATAAAGTTGTTATTTTTTTGTCTTTGCGTACAAAAAGTATTCACAAGCCTACCGGTTTTCATCCAAAATATCTTAAATTGTGTTCCAAAGACGAACGAAGCTTTTACGGGTTAGGAACGACATGGGGGTAAGTGATTAATGACAAAATTTTCATTTTGGGGTGAAGTAACCTTTTAAAGCTCTATAGATAGCATTCATGGCATTATTTAGCAAGAATGCATTCAATTGATCAAAAGTTACAACAAAGTCTTTCACATTGTAAAAAAAATACATATTTTACATAAATGCTCTTCTTCTGATTTTTCTTCCTTTCTCAAAGAACTTTTCGCTGCTCTTTTGAATACCAGTTGCGTTCTCCAAAATATCTTCTTTTGTGTTAAACAGAGAAAAATAGTAAAGCCATACAGGTTAAGAACGACAAAGGGGAGTAAATGACAGAAAAACAAGTTATAAAAAGTTTTTAAAATGGTAATAATAGTTCATAATATTATTGTTTTTACTGTACAGTATTTTTGAAGACATAAGAGCAGCCTCGGTGAGCTTAAGATGATACAGCTATTTTTTTACATTTATCCTAGTGCAATGCCTTGCTCCACAGACTTCCATTTACCGTAAACAAGACTTTTTACTTGTTTTTACAAACCAAAGGAATGAAATTACATCCTTTGGTAACCAGCAGCATGCCACTGATGCGATCAATAGAGGTGGACTTGTATTGAATCTGGACCATTCCTTTTGCATCCCGAATGCATACAGGTTAATTTCATCAAACAGACATCTTACTGACATTTTGAAGCTAAAGCCTGATGTCACATATTGCCATGCTGTTTGACAACGCCAAACGGGGACATGTGATGTGAGCTGGCAAGACATGGTGCATGTGTGACAACCCTGGTTCCATCCTCACACCAGCCACACTGAGAGAGCTATCGGGAATCATCACACTTCTCCATCACGCTCATGTCGTCTTGACATGACCAAATCTAAGGTGGCAGATTTGTCATGATGAGACCGCTAGTGTCAGAGACGTGTGTGTACAGGCAGCTCTTAGCTTACAATATGTTACTTTAGGAGAATCTCTCCCAGAATTTAAGTACAATTAGCATTTTCAAAATAGGGCCTGAAACACAAAATAAAGTAATTATCTTCATTTTTAACCAAAAGTTCAGTGAAATCTTTATCAGAACATTTTGATTGTGGATCTCAGAAGGTCAAACTAAATTTGCAACACTATTTGGGACATGTGTACATACAGTTTAAAATCTAAATAAATACAATACATTAAAGAATAATGTTAACAGGTAACACACACTTTGGAGCAAATTTGGAACCGATTATTGGTTTGTAGTTTGATAAATTTATATTTACTATAAATTAAAGACAAATGATTTGATTCATCATTTTATCTTAAAATAAACAGGGTTGCAGGTTGAGCTGGACAAATTATAACACACCATTCTAATAACAACTGAGTCAGAATTTTATGTGATGTTAAAATTATGAGGTAGAACCAAAATCTACATACGAGAACTGTGCATCTAATGCTTTTTTTAAGTCATGAGAGACCAAAGCATAATATACTATTCATGGAGTGCCAATTATATTTGTAGTTCTGCAGCTTTACTTATTCCTCAATTCCACTAACCAGTTACTGTTCATTTTGTGGTTAAAAATAAGCTACACCGTCACTTTTAATTGAAATGGTAATTTATTATGTGGCATTTCGCCCATGTTTGTGTGCAATGTGAGAGTGAGCTTTAATTTGTCTGTAATCCGCAGATGAAACTGGGCCAGGTGTACAGGGAAAAGCAAAAGGAAAGCCTCAGCACTTTGAAAATAATGTTCTCTATTGCATTACTGACAAGAATCAACCTTTGTATTCTAGAACTAAAATCTCCCAGTTTCCTGTATGTACTTTTGAAACTCTACAGACACCCAAATACAGATGTTCAAATTAAATAAACCATGCAGACTTCATGCGATGCTACCCCAAAATCTCTAGATTTTCATCCTTATCCTGCATTAGGCTGAGCCACAAATGTTTGAAAGAAATAAACCCGTCATTAACTGCAGTACACCGCGGCTTCTGGCCAAAATATGATTCCATAATCCATAATGATGCTTTCTTATGCCATAATGAAGTCCATTCTGTGTTGTCCTCTCACACTGAGTTTTGGACTGTTTTCACTTGTAACTTAATTTCTGCCAATATTGCTGACTTGATTGCACAGATACTATTTGAACTGAACTGGATGATGACATTAAAGAATCGATGATGAACTGACTTTAAGTGGGAAATTGAGTGTTTGCCATTGTCCTCTTGTATTATCTACACACTATTTTCCTGTTTAATACTGTAAAGCTGCTTTGCTTTAATCCGTATTGTATAAAGCACTGTATAAAGCACAGTAAATAAAGGTGACTTGACTTGATCTGTGCACATTACTTCACTTACTTACTAGAGAAAGCAATATTATGGAGAGAGGACTTATATTTCAGCTTGAAGCAGTTACTGTAAAGCTCTGAAGTTAAATACATCTTGATGGATTTGTATATTAAAAACGTGCAGCTTTTCGCTTAACAACCCTGTTGAAAAAACCAGTATATGCTGGTTATGTATGTTTTGAAGTATGACTGCTGGTTTGAGCTGTTTTAAACTGGTCCTTAGCTGGTCACGAGCTGGTTTAAGCTGGTCAACTGCTGGTCCTGAGCAGGAGCTAGTTGCTTAGGACCAGCACATGACCAGCTAAGGACCGGCTTAAACCAGCTCAAACCAGCAGCCATTCTTCAAAACATACCTAACCAGCATATACTGTTTTTTTTTTTTTTCAACAGGGAAGACATAACTAATAGCCTTGAATCGTGTGGATTACTTGTGGATAACTGTGATGTTTTTATCAACCGTTTCAGCTCTCATTCTGACGGCACCCATTCACTGCAGAGGATCCATTGGTGAACAAGTGATGTAATGCTAAATTTCTCCAAATCTGTTTCTGACGAAATAACAAACTCATCTACAAATCTATAAATTTCCAGCAACTATTCTTTTAACAAAGTATCAGCATACTTCTCCTCAACAAACCACATGTATCACTGAGGTCTGTATTTGATTTCGACACAATTTTAACACACACTCATTCATTTACACTTCAGAAACCCTTGCTGTTTTGCTGCTATGAAGGACTGTAATTGTAACTTTGGCAAAACATCCATGCCTTTAAGCAGACGGTTTCCTCTATCCAAAATGTCAGTCTGCGATAGTGATCTTTTATTATTCAGTACGACATATCTCACAAGTGAGCCAGGTTAAGGAATCAATTTGTTTAAGGGTTCAGCACAGAATTTGATTTTCAGTCCCAAGGTTGCACCACCTTATTCTCTAACAGGGCTCTCTTCCTGTTACCCAGAATGCTTCAGCATATCATTACAGTCCCTGTCAGGAGAGAGGAGGGTCAGAGTCGTTCCGTAACCACGGCGACTGTGCTTGTAAATCCAACCGCATCCAGATTCAATCTTCATACAGCCAAAAAACGGGGGAAAATATGATGCTTAAAGGAAGCCCAAGTATCTATGTTTCTTTGTGTTCAGGGAACATGCATCAGCTCAGCACTCAAGGGGATTTTTGTTACCTGAGGGTGGATGTTTCAGAATGACTTGTGTCAGCACCTGCCCCTCATGCCCTATATGGATTCACACACCATTAGGCAGCGTTCTTCGATGCGACTGCCAGGTCCAGGGTCCTACGTGTGATCGAACAAGGTTGCAAAAGGTTATGAGACATCCCATAGCTCTGCTTATTCTCAAAACAGCACTGTGATCTCTGCTTCCGACTAACAAGATATTATAACATTCATCTAAAGCGAAATCCAAGTCAACAACAGGATCAGCATGTAACGTCTCACTCAAAGCCTTCGATCTCTTTGAATCTCTGTTAAGACCCGAGACTCTGAATCAAATTTTGAAATAAAATTAGCTTTGATGTCAGAGTCACAACAAAGCAGCACTAATCTTTGTAGCTGGTTTCATCTGACAAAAATGAAACATCTACGCTAGTTTCCGTATATACTGTGTAAAGAATTAAGCTTTCAATTACAGTAATTCAGAGCAGGAAGTGGCGATAAACTAGATTTGTTTCCTTTAGAAAGTAGGTAAAGACTTCTGCATGCTCATAATCACCAAGGTTTCTGGAAACTGAATAAATTAATTTAAATCCTCCTACTAAGTACAAAAATATCAAATACTGCAAAATGAACTCTCTGGACAATTAAATCTCAATCCTTTTTACTAACAGACAAAGAGAAGAAGGATTTCAGCTACAACAAACAAACAAAAAAAAAGCAAAAGATACACATACAAGTGTTTTCTGGCAGGTTTATAACTGTATTTCATTATCTGCACATTAAAAAAACCTTCAAATTGAATTGTACAGTCAAGTTTTTTTTTAACATAAATAGCAAAAACAGCAATAATGTGAAATATTACAATTTAAAATAACACTTTTCTAATGTAATCTATTTAAATTTATCATAAACTTTATAATTCATTCCTGTGATGGCAAAGCTGAATTTTCAGCATCATTACTCCAGTCTTCTGCATATTCCAATATGCTGATTTGGTGCTGAAATAACATTTCTTACAATTATCAATGTTGAAAACAGTTGTGTTTAATATTTTTGTGGAAGCTGTGATCATTTTTTTCAGGATTATTTAATGATTTTTATTTTTTGCAACAATGCAAAAGCCTTTACTTTAACTTTGTTCATTTATTATTATTTTTTTCCTCAAAAAAAAAAAAAAATCCTCAAATTTTTGAACAGCTGTGTAAATGACAAAACTTAGTCACGCCAATCTTAAAAAATGACTATACTTTCAATAATAAACATTCTTGGTCAACCATGAGATTGCTGCATACTAATGGTGTTTGACTGTACAGACATTTAAGAGGATCTCCTACCCTCTTAATTGTCTTCTTTACGTCCATTTTCTGCATCCATCAAATTTCCTGTAGGCATGAAACATGTCTGGAGTACTATGGGGCAGCCTCGAGACCTTTCTTAATTAACGTTAATTCTTAATTAACGTTGTTCCGCCATTAATATCCTGATGATCAATAAACGACAAGCATGGCATTAAAGTAGCATTATCCCATTCATAAAGATTAAGTACATTGTTCATTAACACTCACCTTCATGCGTTTCATATGCACTTAAGAAACACACACGGATATACAGAAAGGCAAATGCTCACGATTACATCATGCTGTCAATATCCATATGCACATAAACTGCAATGCACCATGTCAATGCAGGAACATGCACAAAGTAAATGGGCACGCACTGTGCAGCACAGGCACGTAAAAATAACATACGACAAGCACAACCTTGACACACAGAGATGTGCCACATGGAAAGTCACACATATGCACACACAATACCCAGAAATGGAGGCTTTGACATCTTGACACACACATTCCCGCAAGGATGCTGACAGCAAATGCAGTCAGTGTCTTTCTCCTGATACGAACCGAGCTGACTCATTCAGTCAGTCATCCATTGGGGTCTTGTCAACCCTGTCTGAGACAGGGCTCAAGTGAATGCCACTCTTTACTGTGGCTGAGGTAAAGAAAGTGATGCAGAGGTGAAAACACCTGCCTCCGACTGGGGGAAAAGAAACATGATCATTTCTGGAGTAACCTCATCAATTGCACATCTTGGTTTCAGAATATGCAAATTTTGCACTACCCATACACACACACACACACACACACACACACACAAGACATTTACAACACATACTGTTTCTACTTCAAATAAATAGTGTACTTTTAAATTTTCTGTATATAAATTTTCTGATATAAAGTATCATGATTTCATTAAAATATTATGTAATAAAAACTGTTCATCTCTGATGATTGAACACCGGATCAGTGTATTATTACGATTTCTGGAGGATCATTTGACACTGAACACTGGAGTAATGGCTGCTGAAAATTCAGTAAAAAATAAAAAATTTTACTGAATTTTAATCAAATAAATGCAGCCTTGTTGAGCATACAAGACTTTCAATGTCATTAAACAAAATCTAAATTATGCCTTTACGCCTCCTCTACCATTAATATATATTAAATATTATGTATGTATCATTTGCAAAGTATTATTTAGTATTATTCTTTCTATAGCAATAAAGAGTGACATGACTTGAAATTCCAAGCCTCAATGTAATCACATGCGAAAACAAAAATGCATGAATTTAACGTGCACAGATGTGATAACATCAGTTCACATGTAATATTCATGCTTTTTTTCTTCTTCTTCTTTCCATAAGGGTGACCGTGAACTCAGGATGGTGGATGTATCATATTAATTCTGGCATGAGTGAAAAAAACATTCAAAAGGTCTGCCATATGATAAGCAGATATCTGATTTTCCATAACGCCCATGTAATTCAATGAACCCCAGGTTGGTTCCAGGGGACCATAAGTTACTTTGAATCTTCTAAATGACTAGCGAAACGGTATGGCTTCATGCAATCTGATCCGGGGTCAAGTCAGTGCATCTCACAGCAGACAGAGGGGCAGGGAAGATGAGTCAAGACGCTAAAGAAGAGATTAATCTTACCAACACACACATATACACACTCACTCGTCTTCAAGCATATTTCACAGCTTGGTGTGAGGGTGGGGGTCTCTGCTTTGATGAGATTTTCTTGAAGGAAAGTCATCTTGTCAGAAGTTCAAAAAGAGGCTCCATCAACGGCAGAGTAAAGAATCAGCTTATGTTGACCTCATTTGATGAATCTGTAAGTTCTCTAAAATTAAATAATAAAAAAAAATGGCTTGTAGATGGCTAAAAGGAGTCTTATCCTGGGAGACAATTAAAGACATGCTAGGCCAGGGAGTGTTTAAGATGGAGTGTAAGTATTTGCTGCCCTCTGCTGTTCAACTTTATCATTAAAGACACGTTCAATACAGTTCAAAAACAACTAAATAAAGATAATAAATAAAGTTCAATAATAACAACACTATAAAAATCTTACATCCACTTCTAGGCTTATTTTCACAAGACAGTCTCAAGTATATACAGTAAAGACTTATCGAAGACAATTATCCCTTAAAGGGATACCAAATTAGGCATAAAATATAAAATCTAAACCTGAAATCAAAGCAAAAAAAAAAAAAAAAAAAACAGGTTGGGCCTAATAATGCGCATGCGCTTTCGAGAATAAACAAACAGGCAGCGCCTGAGAAATTACTTGTTAATTTATTTTTCTTCCTACATATTTTAAAAGAATGAATAATCTCCTCCCCAATGATGTCTTTAAGCTTTAAGTGTTCCCCCATTAGATTCAGTGGCGAAGGTTCTGTTTGAAAACCAACTTTAAACACCAAGTTGTCAGGAATTCTTTGAGGAAGATGGCCTTATGGTATACTCAAAAGACACACTTTTACTGTTGAAGCATTACCTGACGAGGAACATTCCCGTATACAGACTTGTATAAACATCTTCCATCAAAAAATTTCAACACGCCATGTCGGCCGTTTAGAATCAGCGATGCCTGATTTGTGAATCAATGAATCAGTCTTGCGAGTCGGTTCTTTTCAATGAATCGATCAAAACGGCTCGTAATTCCCTCTGATTCCTTCGAACAGGTGATTGTACAGGTGCATCTCAATAAATTAGAATGTCGTGGAAAAGTTCATTTATTTCAGTAATTCAACTCAAATTGTGAAACTTGTGTATTAAATAAATTCAATGCACACAGACACAGTAGTTTGAGTCTTTGGTTCTTTTAATTGTGCTGATTTAGGCTCACATTTAACAAAAACCCACCAATTCACTATCTCAAAAAATTAGAATACTTCATAAGACTAATAAAAAAGAACATTTTTAGCGAATTGTTGGGCCTTGAAAGTATGTTCATTTACTTATGTACTCAATACTTGTGAAATCTTCTTTAATTACTGCCTCATCCCCATGGCATGGAGGTGATCAGTTTGTAGTACTGCTGAGGAAGGGTAGTGGAAGCCCAGGTTGCTTTGATAGCGGCCTTAGGTCATTCTGTATTGTTGGGTCTAGTGTTCTTCATCTTCTTTTGACAATACCCATAGATTCTGGTGTCCAGTCGTGAGTTTGCTGGCCAACTATAACAGTAATAATTATGGTCATTGAACTAGTTTTTGGTACTTGGCAGTGGTGTAGGAAAGCCAAGTCCCGTTGGAAATTGAAATCAGCATCTACAAAGCTTGCTGTGCAGAAGGGATGCATAGTACTGGGCACTTCCTGCGATACGCTGATCAGGACTTTTAGAAAACAGGGACCAACACCAACAGATGACATGGCAGCCAAATCATCACTGACTGTGGAAACTTCACACTAGACTTCAAGCAGCTTGGATTCTGTGCCTCTCCACTCTTCCTCCAGACTCTGGGACTTTGATTTCCAAATGAAATGCAAAATTTACTTTCATCTGAAAAGAGGACTTTAGACCACTGACAAACAGTCCAGTTCTTTTTCTCCACAGTCCACGTAAGACGCTTCTGACGTTGTCTCCGGTTCAGAAATGGCTTGGTAGCGAGCGTGGTGACTCTTCATGCACTGACTCCAGCTTCAGTCCACTCCTTGTGAAGCTCACAAGTCTTTGAATCAGCTTTGCTTGACAGTATTCTCAAGCTTGCAGTCATCCCTGTTGCTTGTGCACCTTTTCCTACCCAAATTCTTCCTTCCAGTCAACTTTTACTGGTCATGCTTCTTGATGCAGCACTCTGTAAACAGCCGCACCTTTCAGTAATGACCTCTGTGACTTACCTCTTGTGGAGGGCACACGTTCGTCTTGATCACAGTTAAGTCAGCAGTCTTCCCTATTGTGGTTTCAAAGAACAAGAGAGCACTCAGAATTTATACTGTACATGGTCATTAATTGAAACTCAAAATGTAACACTTAATATTTGGAGATACTGATTTCAATTTTCATTAGCTGTAAGCTCTAATCATCAAAATTAAAACAAAAAAAACTTTTGAAATGTTTTACTTTACATGCAATGAATCTAAAATATATGAACGTTTCACTTTTTGAAATAACTTACAAGAAAAAATGAACTTTTTCACGACATTCTAATTTATTGGGATGCACCTGTATATTCAGTTCTTGGAGCGATTCTCAAATTCTTGTGGAGGTTCTTTTCAATGAAATGGCCAAAACAGTCTGAATCGTTTCACAATCATACTGAATCAGTTCAAAATCCAATCTGAATCATTGGGACAGCGGTCTCACGCGCTCAATCGACTGAAGCGGTTTTCTGACACAGACAGAACTGGGATACTTTAAAAGACACAAAACATAAATAGTGATGGATGAAGTGAAAATTTCATTTTGACATCTTTAATTTCAGCACCTGCAAGTGAAGCACGTGAGCGACTTGAACTGAAGGTAAAGCCATTTTCATACTAAAAGAATATCAAGACAACCAAAGCACCACAGATACAATGGCGATACAATGTTTTCAGACGTGTGTATGTGTATGTATGTAAATACCATGGTATAATTTAATTGTGTAAGTTAAATCAAAGTACTATTGTACAGTGGTACCATCTGTACCACTGCTGTAGTATTTTCTGAAACGTAATTCTGAAATGATACTTTGTAGGCCATAGTTGCATTAACGCTACACTATTGTATTGAGTTCACTCTCTGTCAAACCGTACAAGCTACACTTATGATTAGATTATTATAGAATGTGAGGTCTGAATACATTTAAACAGAATTAATTTTAAAACTTAAAAGCAACAGAAGTACCCCCTCCTGTGCCACTGTAACTGCCATGACTTTTTGTCATGAATATGTTAATTTTTGCTTGTGTTTATGAAACATTCAACATCTAACAAATACTTTTGACTCCAGCAATCAGCCCTCCCGTTGCAATATAAAGAAATGGGTTGCGTATTGCTTGCATAAACAATTCTGTGCTCAGCAATCAGCACTGAAAGTTGCAGAGACATTGTACATCAGAATTCTGACAATGCTGGCAACAGTATGCCTGCAAATTACTTTGTGATGCAGTGCATTCATAAGTGTTGCATTTCAATCAGTATGTGTTTAACTTGCAGGAAAATATGCTATTTCACATTTGATTTACCCTGCTGCAAGGTGAGTGTATAATTCATTCCATGATTTGGAGTCTATTAAAGATAGATTGTATGTTGTTATGTTTTTATTGGATTCTGTTCCTGAAGGAAAATGGCTCATGTCAGCATTAAGTTGCTAATAATAACCATTTCCCTCATGTTTTGTTTTCCATCCCTGGCCTTTCATCTCCGCCTCCATTACAGTGATTCACAGCCCAACCGGAAAATAGATTGTGATGGGGGTCTACAACAGTGTAAATCTTTTTGCCCTTAAATGAAGACTTCATATAAAGTTGCATGACACTACAAGCTCTCCATAAAAGATCTACAACTTTATAAAACGGCATAAGAAAACTGAATTCCCTGAATTCAGTCCCTGGCTTTGCAGAGCTTTAACAGGTTCAGGCCATGCTATACTATTATATTATCAAACATTTTAAGGTCAGTAGACACACACAAAAATGTTTTTGTGTTCCACTGTGCTGCTTTTTGATGCAAATTTGCATGAGTCATAGGTCTTTGAAAGTTGTGGAACTTTTAATTTTTAAGATTTGGGTTAGGCAAATCTGAATTTTCAGCAGCTATTACTCCAGTCTTTATTCTAAATAAATTATTCTACTATTTGATGCTCAAGTATTATTATAAATGTTCAAACAGTTGTGTTGCTTAATATTTTGTGGAAACCATGGTAGATTTTTGTGAAGAAAAATAACAGCATTTATTATTTAAAATATCATTTTCAAACAGAACTTCTTTACTGTCACATTTAATTACTTTAATGCAGCCTTGCTGAACATATTAATTTCTTTGAGGAAAAAAAAAATGGTAGTGTATAAGAAACCTGCAATGAAAACGGAGAGAATGAGTTTCAGGAACAACATGCATTTGGTTTCATTTTCTCGTACACAGTTATCATATGAGCTGTATGGACCAATTTTAAGGTGCTTTTTGGCCCTTGTAAGCTTTCATTTTCATTGTATGAAAAAGCCTATAGGTTCTTAACATTTTTGTGTTCCAAAAAATAAATAAGTAAAGAAAGCAAGCTAAATGGATTTGAAACAACATGAGGGTGAGTAAATGACAGCATTTTAATTTTTGGCTGATCGAATCTTTAAGAAATAAAAGCTTAAACATACTAGCAGATGCTTGTTCATTCTCTTTTACTGCAGGACTCACAAAACACTAATTGCTGTTACACTCCCCGTGAAGCGACCTAGGGTTAAGTGCTTTAAACGGTGAGGGGGCATCAATTCCATGGGTCACCTCAACCCAGGATCAAAACTGTGACCTTTGTGCTACCCACCCATTACTGTAGGCTGCATCCACCAAAACATATATTTTTAATACGCATAAGCGCCATGTGTTTCAATCTATGCTTGTGGTCCAAAGGTCTGAACTCCCTTCTCTCTGGTTGGGTAGATCTTCAAACAACCATCTGGTGCTCACACTACAAGGGGGAAAGATTATTCTCGATATGGGCAATTAGAGAAGTTGTTAGTTATGCAAGCCTGCTAGTGCAGATCACACACATTACAGGAAGCACTCCTGCGGTGAACGCTCAAAAGGCGGGTGCAAACCGCAACATCACATATTCACCTCTGTATGTTATGATGTTTAGCTGAACATCTGTGCAGTCTGAGGTTGTGTCTTCAGGGAAGAGGCCGAGATGGGAAAAAAGCGTGTTTCTTGGACCCCGTTTTCAGAGGTCTGATCTAGGCAATTAAAACTGTACAAACTCTTTCCTTTCTACCTGACTGGAGTCGCTCCAGCATTTGTTGTTGAAAATGTTGCATGAAATAGGTAGCGGCATAATCAAAAGGATATCTCATCTCTGGATGTACAAACATCGCTATCTCCCTGTTGATGTACTAGCAGCTATATTGTGGCTCCGGGGCCCCATAGCGCCTTATCCTCAGAGAAAACCAACCTCCCCTGAGGAAGGAGAAATGAAACCGTTGTGGTAATCTGTTTATTGTAGTTAAGGGAGGAAGTGGCGTAGACACTTCTGTGGGCTGCTGTGCGAGCAGTCAAAGAGGATGTTGATAGAGAAATCCTGTTATTCATAAACTAGCACAAACATGCTCTGCAGTCACTGTTTGTTCTCAATGCCGAGGCTTTATCTGTTTACTGAAAGTTGGAATAAGGAGATTTTAGAGAGATATTTTCAATAGAGGTTTCAAAACAGAGGCATAAATTGTTGAAAAAGAAAGGAGCATGTTTCGATTTGTAATGCAGTACAACAGAGCCAGTGAATATATGCAAGAGAAGAAGGTCAAGGAGGTTTGTTCTCCTTGTTCGAAACTTCACAATGACAGAAGAGTTTTTCTTATGCAAGCACTGAAGCTACAGGAGGCATTTTTTGAGAAAAAAGTGCCTTTACCCATTTTGAAGCCAGCTTAACTCTTCAGAGCTCGACAAGTCAAAGATGGTTTTGCCTCTTGGCAGCAGAAAAGGTCTCCTCCAAGACAAAGCATAGCTGATGAGCTGAGACAGATATGCGTTCTTCCAAGTGAAGATTCACAGCAAATAGGATTAAAGCTAATGGCGTTTGACACACCTGGCCTTGCTCGTCTAGAACCGTGCAGCTTTAACATGTTGACATTTCCAAAGGTTGTTTTGTCAGGCTGCTCCGTGAAGCCGAAGCAGGAGTGAGTGACATATCGGGGGCCGTGGGTCTCCACGGTAACGGAGCCACGAGCGATGTGCGTTTTATAAGGCCATCTAGAAAACATTAGCTCCACCAGAGTGGACTGCAAATCAAATGACCTCGGAGCTCAGATGCTGGCTAATGTGAGGATGGCTGCGGGTGAGTGGAGATGAAATGTTCAAGTCGAGCTCGGTGGACCGGATGGACAGAGGGAAAGAAACCCCAAACAGTTTACTTTATCTAATAGCTCACAGGCAACAATTGTCATGACTCAGTCACCCATTATTCACACTGTAAGATACATAAAATGGCGAGGTGCGGTGTAGTGGGATGGCAGATTTGAAAGGTTGCAGGTTCAGACCCAAGCCGTGATCGTTTATGAGCTATTAAGTTTGTGTCTTTGATTGAGATTGGTCCAGAAGTGATTGTCCCAGCAATTCTTGTCCCTGGTGGAACATGGCCATATAGCAATGCCAAGGTAAGGTTTGCCATCCTTTTCTATTAGTAGTTTGATCTTGGGTTTTTTTTAGTTGAGGTTTGTACAAAATGACAGATTAAATGTTTGACAGCATGTCAGACAGTTCTCCGAGAAAAATAAATGTGTCTTGATGCATATCTAGAAATGTATTCTGTAAATGTATTGCCACAGTAATTAATGCACATGACCTAAAGTGAGCATATACAGGACATATTTAATGAGCGTTTTGGAAATTATATTGGTATTTGTTAGTGTTTCCATTATCATTTTTTTATGCAGTGTCTCACAGTTTGCAGTAAAACTTAAAACTCTCTGATTAGAGAAAACATACCTTTATCGTGTTTTTGATGTTTGGATTCATACTAGCACAAAGATAAATGTGAATGTACACTGTGACCCAATCGTAAAAAGTACTTGATTTAAATAACCCTGATATAAAACCCAAAGAGAAATAGCCAAAAGCTTTTTAATTTAAAAAATCTCAATTTCATTGCATTTTCCATCAAGCATTAAAGCTTCATAGAACTTGTTCAGAGAAACAGAAGGTAAGAAACAACCATTTTTTGACCTTTGTTATGTGCTAAAGTGGATATTACCAGTCTACCGTCTTTATTAATAATCCTGTGGGAAGGCAGAGTGGGAATCAGCTACCAAGATAGGAGTGTAATTAAATCTACATATGGTTCAACTCGCCACATTTCGCTTGGCATTCAAATTAAACATTGTAAATATGGAATAATAACTGGCCTGTGTACAAAATATTTTTTTTCCCCCTGAGATAACAGAAAGAGGTGGGAAGGAGAGGGGGGAGTACATTAGCAACTCAAATGAGATCATAAGCTCTCTTTGCGAGGTAATTGTGAAATCACAAGCTGTGGTAAAATATTGTTCCCAGATGAGTTTTTTTTTTTTTTTTTTTTTTGTGAAATCTGCGGTCTGCACCCTGAACAGCTTGATTTGAGTGATTGAAGTGCTATTTGAGGAAATGAATTAGTTATGCTACATTTTCTTGTAAAAGGTGCACAGGAAGGAAGCCAAGTAGAGATATGAATACTGTAAGTCAGTAAGCAAATGCAATGTGCTTTCATATATCAAACAAGAACGTCGTGCGACACTGCTAAAAAAAAAAACTACTAGCTACTTTTTAGAAATGAATATTAGATATTAGAAAAAGTGTTTAAGTGGCACTAAAATGGAAGTAGCAACAGATCTTTTATTCCATTATAACATTTTGACTTAAAACTGCAAGCTCAAAATTGTTAAAAAAAAAAAAAAAATAATTAAACCATATACATGGATAAATTGTTCACAATAGGATATGTAACGTATTTAGAAAGTAATGAATTTAATTTCATGCTGACTTTAACCCTTGTGCTGTGCTGAAAATTGTTTACCTGATTTGTGATTTTCCCAGTTTGGTGGCCTTTTAAAAAATGCTTGTCAATCTATTATTATGCTATAATAGTCTTTTTGTCCGCTTATTTTCTTTCAGTTAGCACCCAGTTTGTATTTCTTTTTGAAACTGTTTGGTCGTAGACCTCACTGATCTAAGCTTATGCACCTCAGTTTTTGAGTTAAAAAAAAAACCTTTGTGGATAATTGTGTCAATGTTCAATTGATTAGGCCTAAGATCAATCTGTTCCAAAAGAAATACAAAACCTGTGTTAACTGAAAGAAAACAAGTTGATAAAAATCTATAATAATAATATACAGTAGTACACTAAGAGGTTAATAAGCATTTTTGTAGGTCGGGATAGTGTGTAACAAGGTGGGAAAAAATTTAATAAAAGAACAAAAACATTTTTTGGGAAGTTGTTACACGCTGTATGAGCAGTAAGTTTTAGTCCAATGTGATAACATTAACTAGCTGCCTTTCACGTTACAGCTCAGAGAAGAGAGAGTTTTGTGGGGACCAGCCAAACAACTTGCACTGAGATGGAAAATTTACAGAAAACTGCATGAGGAACTTCTTTTGGCTCATCCCCTGATTACAACTGAGGTGAGATTTATTTTTTAGTCTGTCTTTCATCCTGGAAGAGAAAAATGTTTATTTATCCATGTTTTAAGAGTACACTAGTAGAAGGCCTTGAAGCCACAAAACCTTTAAACAATGCAGTGCTGCTGTGCATAGATTATAAGAGCAGAGACCACAGAAAGACTAACACATTTACAAATTGCAGTCCACTCTCTGATAAGTACCTCTTGGGTTCCTGAAATATTTCACCACCGCTCCACCATTAGCTTTGAATATTTGAGAGCTTCTCCCGAGACTCTCCAATTAACAACAAACACAGATTTTATGGAAATGCAGGCAACAGCTTTGTCTTTGTGGAGCATGTTGCCCCCACGTGGATTTGAATCATAGACTTCAAAAGAGCACTAATCCTTCATTAATGAGAGTGTGCGGTGTAACCTTCAGAGTTGACACTCACAGTGTCAGAAAATAAATTACTGGCTGATGCCTCTGCTTAGGAGATACTCTCATGAGACAACATTATCGTATTATTTACCAACATTTAGAGACATTAACGTAGTCCAACTGCTGTTCAAAAAAGGTGTCTTGAATACTGCTTAACCTTACATATTGCATGCATTGTAGGTGGGTTTACTAATCCCCCAACATGTCATTAAACATGAAATTCATGATTATACCCTGGATATACTGCAAAAGTCATACATCATGCAATAATATTATGCAATAGTCAATGCTAAACATTTAAACCACCAGGTGGCAGTAGAAGTCTACAGTTAGTAACTTTGGGTTTTAACCATAATGCTCCATGACATGGAATATCACACCTAATTATATTTTACAGTGCTTTTCCTGCAGTAGAAGTGTGAACTTTTCTACCATTACTAAAACTACATTCAATATCTGTAGTTACAATTGTCACCTTGGTCTGGTTTAGCATCCCTGCAGAGAAAAATGTTATTGCTCAAAGGTTGCTCTTTCGTAGATCAGGAGGTGTAATGGAGTTGTTTTTCATTCGAGTATCATTTTTATCCTTTGCAGAGATAAAAGATCTGTAAAATGAATAAGAGCACAGCTCAGATAATTAGCTCTTGGAAGAATTTGATGAAAAATGTTGGAGGTCATATTGAAATATCAGACTTTGGTATCTAAATTTTAGAGGAGATGTGAGATTATGAGGATCTTTTTTTATAGAAAAAAAATAAACTGATGAGTAGAAAACTCAATCTTATTGCTGTCAAGGAAAAGCAATTGAAATATTAAATAGATCTCATTTGTGAGATCTATCCTTTGGATAGTTCTTTCCTTTGGCCCTTCCTGTGCTTATGAATATTAGTCTGACCTTTGAGCGATAGAATTCGTTTCTCAAACATTATTTCTTTTGCTTCTGATTCTGGCGCCGCCATGCAGTGTCATGAATGCATGAATGTGTTCAGATGAACAGGATCTCTCAGAGCAGAATTTTCAGTAGACGAAAGCAGGCACAGGAATATGGTGAAGTGGAATGTAATGCAATCACCGCTCTCAAAAATAAGATGTGTCATCGGACAAGAAGATCAAATAAGAGGAAATGAGCATAAATCCATGCCTTTTACTCACGTTCAGAGGGGCTGCACAGTTTTATGGGGTTTGAGTCAGACATCATGTTGCTTGGGAAATGGTAGGCCTGTTTTTAGCGGCATGAAATGAGATGGCCCTCTCTTACCACGCAAAATCTCTATGTGGCAGTCTGCAAATTATGCAATGACTTTCACAGGTGTTGACATGTTTAAATGGATTTTAACTGTCAAAAAGACAGGATCCTGATTTTTTTTTTTCAGGATGCTGTCTGTTGAAGTTTGTTTCATGCAGTCCTCAAGCCCAGTTAAAAATATATACACGCCTGTTTTATGAAAGTTTGTGAACTTTCTATCAAAGAAACCTTTAAAAAATGCAACATGGTATCCACAAAAATATTAAGCGGCATAACTGATATGGAAGATATATACAGGTGCATCTCAATAAATTAGAATGTCGTGAAAAAGTTCATTTTTTCTTGTAACTTATTTCAAAAAGTGAAACTTTCATATATTTTAGATTCATTACATGTAAAGTAAAACATTTAAAAAGTTTTTTTGTTTTAATTTTGATGATTAGAACTTACAGCTTATGAAAGTCAAAAATCAGTATCTCAAAATATTACAATATTTACATTTGAGTTTCAATTAATGACCATCCCTACAGTATAAATTCCGAGTATCTCTTGTTCTTTGAAACCACAATAATGGAGAAGACTGCTGACTTGGCAATGGTCCAGAAGACGAACGTTGATGCCCTCCACAAAGAGGGTAAGTCACAGAGGGTCATTACTGAAAGGTGTGACCGTTTACAGAGTGCTGTATCAAAGCATATTAAATGCAAAGTTGACTGGAAGGAAGAATTTGGGTAGGAAAAGGTGCACACGCAACAGGGATGACTGCAAGCTTGAGAATACTGTCAAGCAAAGCTGATTCAAACACTTGTGAGTCGACAAGGAGTGGATCTGGGTGCTGGAGCCAGTGCTGGCCAAGAGTCACCACGCCAGACATCTTCAGGAAAAGGGGCTACCAAGCCACTTCTGAAACAGAGACAACGAGGCCAGAAGCGCCTTACCTGGGCTGTGGAGAAAAAGAACTGGACTGTTGCTCAGTGGTCCAAGTCCTCTTTCTGATAAAAGTAAATTTTGCATTTCATTTGGAAATCAAGGTCCCAGAGTCTGGAGGAAGACTGGAGAGGCACAGAATCCATGTTACTTGAAGTCCAGCAGTTTCCACAAGTGGCTGCCATGTCATTCGCTGGTAAGAACTGAATGTGCTTTCTGAAGTCCACAGTCACCAGCGACTATAGCCTTTAGAGCACTTCATGCTTCCATCTGCTGATGAGCTTGATGTAGATGGGTTGATTTCCATTTTCTCCAGCAGACCTGGGCACCCGCTCACACTGCCAAAGGTACCAAAAAGCTGTCTGGAATGACCGCGGTGTTGCTGCGCTGATTGGCCAGAATACCTGGATCGAACCCATAGAGTAATCATGGGTATTGTCAAGAGGAAGATGAGAGACACCAGACCCAACAATGCAGATGAGCTGAAGGCCGCTATCAAAGCAACCTGGGCTTCCATACCACCTCAGCAGTGCCACAAACTGGTCACCTCCATGCCACGCCAAATTGAGGCAGTAATTAAAGCAAAAGGAGCCCCTACCAAGTAGAGTAGCCTACATATACAGTAAATGAACATACTTTCCAGAAGGCCAACAATTCACTAAAAATGTTTTTTTTTATTGGTCTTATGAAGTATTCTAATCTGTTGAGGTTTTTGTTAAATGTGAGGCTAAATCATCGCAATTAAAAGAGCCAAAGACTTAAACTACTTCAGTCTGTGTGCATTGAATTTTTTAATACACGAAGTCACAACTTGAGTTGAATAAACAGCTGAACTTTCCAAGACATTCAATTTCTGAGATAATCAGGAGAGATATTGTCAGGTCAATCGCGATTAATTGCATCCAAAATAAAAGTTTTTGTTTACATAATATATGTGTGTGTACTGTGTATATTTATTATGTATATATAAATACACACATACAGTAGATATTTTGAAAATATTTACATGTATGTACATTTATATATTTCTATTCTTATATTTTATATTATATATAAATATATTTAATATATAAACATAACATATTTTTCTTAAATATATACATGCATGTGTTTGTATATATATACATAATAAATGTTTATATATTAAATATATTTATATATAATATAAAATATAAGAATAGAAATATATAAATGTACATACATGTAAATATTTTGAAAATATCTACTGTATGTGTGTATTTATATATACATAATAAATATACACAGTATACACACATATTATATAAACAAAAACTTTTATTTTGGATGTGATTAATCGCGATGAATCTTTTGACAGCACTTATATATATATATATATATATATATTTATATATATATATGTGTGTGTGCGTGTGTGTGTGTGTATATATATATATATATATATATATATATATATGTATATGTACATCTCTTCCATCTACACATCTACTAGCCTCTAACACTAGCACTGTCTATTCTATTTTATCTACCTATATATGTGTGTGTGTGTGTGTGTATGTGTATACACACACACATATCACGTCATGTTTTGTCCAACACTGCTACTAACAAAAATGCTTGAGCAGTATACTGTTGCTATGGTTACCTTCTCAGAAGAACACTTCTGTTTGCAAGCATCTATTTAGTCGCAAGTGACACACTTGCAGTCTAAATACTGTAGTTACTGAATCAGAGTTTGATAACGCTGTTGAAATGTATGTACTTATATGTAAAACGATATGCTTTGGGGCATAAACCCTTTGTTCTGATTTCTGATTTGGGCTGTCCCACCTCTCTGATAACTCACACCCTGTTTACTATACACATTCGGGTTTTGAATATGGCTGTAGCAATAGCAGGATGGACAGAGGTCGCACAATTCAAAGTGGCATTGTGACGTACAGTAAGTATGTAATGCTAAACATTCAGGGGAGTTTAGGCATGAGAACTGGTTTGTACTTTGTTGTTACAGACCTTTGTGCTTTTGTGCTGACAGCAAAAGTTGGTGACATTTCCAAATATATATTTCTTTGTAAAAAGTGTCAGGCTGTTTACATCTGTTAAACTCGGTTTACAGTAATAATCAGCCCAAGGGCTTCACAGAGACGTGAATAAATAGTGAAGGTATACGCACTTGAGCTCTTGTTTTCTAACAGCTTTGTCTGTTTCTCTTCTCTATAGGTTTTTGTGAAATCTCTAATCACAGGATGCAATTAGGAAGGAGACATTTTATGTTAGTCAGAGCCTGAGACTGTGTGTATGAGTCTACCTGCGCTTGTGTGTAATCAAACATGTGCAAGCGTGCATGAGCATGTGTTGACACCGTGATCTGAGACTGCCATTGCAACCCGGCAAAGGTTAACAAGTTTAAGCACAGCTTAAGTTGAGCTCATTAGACGAGAGGGAGTTGTGTTGAACTCAGAAATCTGCATTAAAGCCATTTAAAAGCTTACTCTAATTAAAAATACACTTTTTAGGTATGTGTATATACAAAATGAAGCCTATTTTAATAAATTAGAATTTAATTTTATATATTGTTAGAATGCTGTTGCATACATATTCCATTGCAGTAATGAGAATTTGTGGTAAAATGTGCAATGACAATAATGCAAAAACCGTGAAAAGTCCAAAAATATACTCGATTTCTAGTATTTTGTTTTTATTTTGTGGTAAAATATGATCCAGGCATTTTTTGTAAGAATCTCCTATTAATGTCTCCATCAAAGTCTATGTCTTCACACTGTGTTCTTTTAATTGCCCCTTTAGAGTGTCGTTCCCAAGATAAAAGGGATTTTTACCTGCTTTTTGATCTTCCAATCCACTCTAGCAGGTTCTCCGGGACCTCAGGGAGAGACAGGCAGGATGAGAGGGAAGGGAGGTCGCGTATCATCACACTAAGCGAGATCTGAATTCATGTGAAGTGAGTCTTTATTTTATGTGGGAGTTTGGAAGTTAAGTGTTGCGTTTCTATTCTTGTGCAATAATTTTAGATTTTTACCTATGCTGTTCATGCTAATATTAATGCATTTCATTTTTTAAAGCCGCAATAGTAGCACTAGATCTTCTCTTACGTATTGTGGTGTGCTCCAGAGTGAACTTGCTTGATAAAAAAAGAAAAAAGATGTAGGGTGGGGACTTTGTTTTATCCATTAGTTTTGAGTGGATGGAGACAGATCTGAATGCGAGTTTACAGTTGATTGTAAGAAGGGTGCTGGGTTTAATGACTGAAGAGGTCCAGCATACGTCAGCAAAGAAAAGACTATCAATTTACTGGAAAATTGAGATGTGACATTTTGATTTAAGTTACAAGGTCAAAAAAAAGGAAACGTAAAAAATTGCAACATGCATGGATGAATTTTTAGAATATAGTTGTAAACTGCATGTTTACATAAAGCACATAATTCACTTCCCAAATGTATTTAGAGGCTGTTTGAAAGCAGAGAGACTCAGTATAAACTGAGGGAAACGCACATGTTTAAAAAAACATAATGGGAAGTTAAAAATAATTAAATAAATATCTGCAGTGAAAAGTGGTGAAATTGTGAAATAGCTGTGACAAAGAATTTGTAATGTAGTTCACTTTGCAAATGTTTTTGTTTTTTAGAATTATAATGAAAAATGTATAATAAACAGGCTTCAGTCTACAACATTTTTTGTTTATTATATATAATTATTATATATGCATTTTATTATAGGCAGTTGTTTTTGAGTACCAAAATAAATAAATGAATAATGAAGATTAATAACAAACATTTAGAAAATAGATACAGCAGAGTGAATTTCTGTTTACATTTTTTACAAAAACCAAAATTTTTACAAAAATCCAGAACCACAGCTTTAGAACATCCATTGCTAACTGATCCAAAGTGCCAACAAATAAAGATCTTCATCTGAAATTTTTAAGTGGTTCATAGCTGTTTGACACATTTCTTCTGGATTAAGTCTGTGATTCTGTACTTGTCTTCACAGACAGCCTGCCAGAGTAAGGTGACCGATCAGAGCAGGATAAACAGCCCACCCTCTCTACCTGCTGCTGCTGTAACGTCAGCCACCTGTGTGTCGTTAAACAGCGCCTCAGACGTGTCCTGTTTCCACCCGTTACATGCGTCAGTAAATAATTCCTGACAGACATGGCGTCAGTGATTTGCTGAGGTAATTTGGTTCCCTTTCATCCAGGCATCTCAGCAGGCCGCACCTCCCTCTCCCCCACATTCATCAAACTGCCAGTACAGCTGATGCTCTTATTCTTCACAGATAGCTCTCACCACTGCTCCTCCTCGCTCTCTTTCATACGTGTCTCCCGTATACCCTTGGCTGGACACTACTGCATCTGTAGGAGGATGAATATTTGAAAAGGACCATAAAAGTGGTCCATATGACTCATAGAGTAAAGAGCTCTCAGAAGCCGTATGCTAGCTTTGTGATGAACAGACAAAAATGTAAACAGATAATATCTTATTATTCAGGGATACGTCTCGGGTTACTTGACTGTAACCCTGTTCCCTGAAAAAGCGGGAACGAGATGCTGCGCTCAAAAGCGCTATTGAGAACATTCTTTGTTCG
>JAFVLL020026012.1:0-10766 GCA_021397915.2 Tor tambroides | reverse complement strand
AATGATTCAGAATGCAGCAGCACGACTGGTCTTCAACGAGCCCAAAAGAGCTCATGTTACACCTCTCTTTATCTCCTTGCACTGGCTACCGGTTGCAGCTCGCATCAAGTTCAAGACATTGATGCTCGCATATCGAACAACCACAGGCTCAGCACCCGCCTACTTCCACTCACTATTACGAATCTACATCCCCTCCAGAAGCCTGAGATCCGCTAGTGAGCGACGCCTCGTGGTTCCATCACAGAGAGGCACAAAATCACTTTCCAGATCATTCTCGTTCACTGTTCCTGGCTGGTGGAACAATCTTCCCACCCCAATCCGGAATGCCGATTCCCTGACAACTTTCAAGCGACAGCTGAAAACTCATCTCTTTCGACACTCTTTAACTTCATCCTAAAAAAAAAGAAAAAAAAAACTTTCTCTTTATTTATTCCTTCCCTTTCTAGCTTGTAATTATTTTTGAACAATGCCTGAAACTTGGTATTATGAGCACTTCCAGTCTGCCTCTTTAGGATGAATCGCTTTATGTATTCCCCATTTGTAAGTCGCTTTGGATAAAAGCATCTGCAAAATGACTAAATGTAAATGTAAATGTATATATGTATATATATATATATATATATATATATATATATATATAGTCTAAGGTTCAATGAACTGTTTAATTTAAAAACCAAGACAGATTTTAACTATCATATTTACATTTATTTTACAATATTTACAATATTTTATTCTTATATTGTAATATTGTAAATAGAACAAAAAACTATTATTTTATTTTAAATAAAATACAATAACGTAATATGTGACACGCTAGTATAGATGTCAACAAGTTCAATTTTCCAAACAAAAAACACATATGTAAACAACAACAAAACAAAATCTGACTACTGTTTAATATGTCAGGCTTTACAGGGTAAAATAAAATAATAAAATAAAATTAAAACACTTTTATTACTTTACAATTTTGATTTTTGTTTTAAATAAAATTAACTAACATGCATTTTATTTTATTCTTTATTTATTTTACTCGTATATAATAAAAATAAAATGTAAATATTGTAAATAAAAATAAATATATAATACATAAGTAAAATAAATAAAATACAATTATGTATTGTAAATAAAATAAAATATTAAATTAAATTTAAAAATAGTGCTAATCATTAGATAAACAGCTGAAATGCTAGTACAGATGTCAACAAGTTAAACTTCCCGATTTAATACACTTTACTTTACAGACTGAAAAAGGTTCCAAAAAATCCCATCAGTTTCCAAATCTGAAAAACATTAACTCATAATTCAAGATGCTTGCCATCATTTTCACAGTAAAGGTGTCTGGTGTGTTGCGTTTCTTTGCTGTAGAAACATTCCCACAGCAAATGAGGCAAATAATAATTAAAAGTGAAGAAAAGTGGAGAAAATGCAGTTTAAGAGCAGCTGAGAGAAATGAGAGGCCAAGAGAATAATTCATCGGAAAATCGTTCATTAATCAGACGAGCAGATCTCAAGAGTGCATTCTGAAAAAATAGACAAAAACCTGCAACACAGTGTTTTCCACAGACATTAAACAAAAAACACTGTATATTTATCAGATCATGTTTTTATATATATCAGATAATGATTTTTTTATTGTATCAGATTATTATTTATTTATCAGATAATATTATTTATTTATAATTTATTTAATATAATCATTTAATTTAATATTTATTCATTTATTCATTCATTCATTTGAGGATAATTATTATTTAATAATCCTTAATTATTATTATTTAAAAAATATTAAAAATCACAAACAAAATTATATTTCTTTAGGCAATTAAATAAGTTTTTAATTATTAGATATTATTATTTATCAGATAATTATTAATCATTGGTTTTTCAGATATTTATCTGATATTTCCTCATTTATTTAATTTGATAATTATTTATTTATTTGATCATTATCATTTATTAGATAATATGTATTTAATTATTCAATCATTATTTATTTATTTGCTATTTATTTGATCATTATTTAAAAATATTAAAAATCACAATAAATAAAAACTGTATATTTATTTATTAGATAATTATTATTTATCGGATAATTATTGTTCATTTATTTTTCAGATATTGATTTATTATTTATTTATTTGATAACTGTTCTTTATCCATTTAATTATTTGATAATTAAATAAATAATTATTTGATAATATTTATTTTATATTTTTATATTTATTTATTTAAATAACTGAATGAATGAATGAATGACATTTTTCACAAATAAGGACATTGTTCACATCCTTATATCAGCCACTGTCCGTTTTAAACTGTGAAACACTGGAAAATAAATCTATGAATCAATAATCAATGCATTAATACAGAATTCAGCAGAAGTTTGACTTCAAAAGCGCCTCATCCGATCAGATTTCAGAGCCAGAATGATTTGTTCAGTATCATGTTTGAGTGATTTAAGTCTCTGTGTGACCCAGTGATGAATCAGAGCACCATTCAGAGCTCACAGAAACGAGAGAAACGAGAGAGGACGGGACATCAGCATGACAGGCAGATCTGAAGATCCATGAAATTCACATTTTCTTCCCTTCATCTGCTGAACACATTACAGCTGTGAGCGGCACACGGCCAAATAATACCACCAAAGATCCTACAAACGCAGTCATGCACTGCCAGAGTCTCCAGCTCCATCACATGACTTCAGATGTTCAGCTGTGATTTAACTGTGAAGCTGTGGCACTATCGACCACAGCATTCTTTTAAATAGACTAGATAATTATGTTGTCATTATCTGACCGCCATCAGTTCGTAGCAGTGAATGAAGAGGTATCATATCGATCACAAGTGCAGTATGGAGTACCTCAAGGCTCAGTACTAGGGCCGCTACTTTTCATGCTTTACATGTTACCCTTGGGAGGTATCATCAGGAAACACGGAGTTAGCTTTCACTGTTATGCTGATGATACTCAGCTCTATATTTCTTCACGACCCGATGAAACATACCAGTTTGCAAAACTAACAGAATGTATAGTTGATATCAAAAACTGGATGACTAGCAATTACTTACTACTAAATTCTGAAAAAACAGAGGTGTTAATTATTGGACCAAAAATGTTGCATGTAATAACCTAGATCACTGTCTAATACTTCTTTAGCTAGGAACCTAGGCATACTTTTTGATAGCAATCTTTCCTTCGAAAAAACATGTTTCTAAATAAAAATAAAGATCATAAATAAAAAATAAGATTATGAAATATTTACATTGATTCATTTAACAGAGGCTTTTATTCAAGGTGTAATATCAAATGTAAAATAATTAAACATGTATAATACTATAAACTATTACTATATAAAAATTATAATGCAAAATTGGCGATTATAAATGCAATTAATATATAAAATAAGTAAAAAGTAAATGTACATCTAAAATTGTATAATAGAATATATAAAACATAAATATTAAATACTATGTTCATAAAAAAATATACAAAATAAAAGTATTAAAATATATGCATTTATGTTTACACATTTAGTGACTTCAAAACGTGGAATACAACAAACGATTCATCATAAGGAGGCAATAACTTGAGTGTGAGCAAGAAAAATTAACATTTATTAACATTAGGTATGTGAAAATGTTATATAAAATATTAAATAATTAAAAATGTATAATATAACTGATTATATAATAATTTTATAAATATCTAATATTTAATAAATACAATAATAATAAAATATAATATGCATATGTATAGTAGTACAAATTACATTAAAATATAATATTACATTATATAATCATTATATACAAATATAATAATTATGAAAAATAAAATGGAAATATACAATTATATATTAATTAAAAAAATTATTATTGTATAATATAAATATAAATATAAAAACAATAAAATTAATAATATAAATTAAATTAAATAATATAAAAATAAATACAATTTGTAAAAACTTAATATAAAAATAACAAAATATAGAATTACACTTCCTGTTTATATATTTTTTAAGTTATACTGTATACAATAAAAAATAAAATAGATATAAATAAAAAAAATAAAATGAATAAATATTTATAAATTGTTACTTAAAATATAAATAAAAACAAAAAATAAACTAATAAAATAAATACATTTCAGAATACATACAACATTAATAAATAAAATGTATAGATAATATAAAAACATTTATAAATACTATGATAAATAAATGATAAAAATGTATGTCTTTTTATTTGTTGAACATCTTGAATATAACTGAACATATTAATAAAAATTGTAAAAGTACTAATTAAAACTACGCTAGAAGATGAATTAAACAGACACACACCAAATATGCCTATATTAGCACACATTTACACAGACTAACCACTTAAAAACAGCTCAGACTGAACGCAAACGGCCCCTAACGCTCCTGACGGGGCCCCTTCACAATCAGACGGATCCCACTGCGGGATTGTGTTCGGAGACGCTGGAAAACTTCCCCGGATGGATGGAAATAAAAGGACAGAATTGAAAGGAAGCTGTTGAAAGCGGCCTGAGTGTTTAACAGCTCACTGATTCTGAAGAGCTGCTCGTGAGAGCGTTTCAAACAGACCTTATTCATCTGTATCAGTGTCCCAATAAACCCAACGTGCCCTGTTTCATCAGATTTTTAAGGCAAATCATTTATAAACCAACGCAGACACAGGAGAATACATCAATATCTTTCTCAGCATGCTAACTGTTTATCACGATTTCAAAATAAAAGCTCAAACCCTCGCTCTGAGTTTATGCTTTTTCATATCCACATGCTCAAGAAATTACAGCGGCTGTAGCTTTTCTATCATATAGAAATGGCCAAATATTAAAGATTAAGTGGACATTTGAATTAAATGTCAATATTAAACAAGGATTAGATCACGCAGTAAAACAATGGTCAGGCCGTTTGCGCCCCATGCAGGCCTTTGGTTTATATAATTGCGAAATGTACGTTAGCTCTATTTTTTATAATACATTATTTTAACAGTTTTGTTCAATAAAACCATATGATTACTTGCTTTTAAATTTTAAATATTTTTGCTTGCATTTAAACTAATTATTATTGCCTCATTGCTATTATATATGTATTTTAAGTACTGCTGTCAAACGATTAATCGCATCCAAAATAAAAGTTTTTGTTTTCATAATATATGTGTGTGCTGTGTATATTTATTATGTATATATAAATACACACACATACAGTATATATTTTGAAAACAGTCTATATTTATATTCAAATAATTTACATTATAAATAAATATATTTAATACATAAACAACATATTTTTCTAAATATATACATGTATGTGTGTGTATTTATATATACACATAATAAATATACACAGCACACACACATATATTATGAAAACAAAAACTTATTTTGGATGCGATTAATCACGATTAATCTTTGACAGCACTATGCCAGGATAATCCCCAGATTACTTGATTACCAAAATAATCGTTAGTGACAGCTCTACTTTCATTAATGGTCTTTTAAAGGCTCGGAGCAATTGTTTGTGAATGGTCTTAATGCTTCAGTGAAGAGTGCTCTGAACGACACGCAACACTTGCTCTGTGAGGAGCAACCCATTCAGACGTGACCCTGACGCTAATCCATCCCACGCCCGACACGGGCCACACAGATCGAGCTCAGCTCGGGCAAGAACACACAACAATGGGTCACAACTCTGCCATGTGTCAAAGATGTAAAATATCTACTGGGACTCTTCCTCCCATGCGCAGACATTCATTTCTGAAATATCAAAGAATCATATTAATCCTGATCCTAAAATGTGGATATCAGTTCACCCAACATGAACTATCATAAAGGCTATTTTATTTTGCTTGCAAGCATTGCAGCTAAAAAATGTATACTTAAGAACTGGAAATCTGAGGACCCCCCAGAGCGAAAAAACTGGCTTGTGTCTTGTAGTACCCCTGAGAAAATACTGTATTCTGTTACTGTATTCTATAATGTATTCTAAAATACTGTATTCTGTTACTGTATTCTATAATGTATTCTAAAATACTGTATTCACTTACTGTATTCTATACTGTATTCTAAAATACTTTATTCTGTTACTGTATTCTATACTGTATTCTAAAATACTGTATTCTGTTACTGTATTCTATACTATATTCTAAAATACTGTATTCTCTTATTGTATTCTGTTATTGTATTCTATACTGTATTCTAAAATACAGTATTCTCTTACTGTATTCTATACTGTATTCTAAAATACTGTATTCTGTTACTGTATTCTATACTGTATTCTAAAATACTGTATTCTCTTACTGTATTCTAAAATACTGTATTCTGTTACTGTATTCTCTTACTGTATTCTAAAATACTGTATTCTGTTACTGTATTCTATACTGTATTCTAAAATACTGTATTCTCTTACTGTATTCTAAAATACTGTATTCTGTTACTGTATTCTATAATGTATTCTAAAATACTGTATTCTGTACTGTATTCTAAAATACAGTATTCTCTTACTGTATTCTAAAATACTGTATTCTATTACTGTATTCCAAAATACTGTATTCCAAAATACTGTATTCTAAAATACTGTATTCTGTTACTGTATTCTATACTATATTCTAAAATACTGTATTCTCTTACTGTATTTGTTACTGTATTCTATACTGTATTTTAAAATACTGTATTCTGTTACTGTATTTTATACTGTATTCTAAAATACTATATTCTGTTACTGTATTCTATGCTGTATTCTAAAATACTGTATTCTCTTACTGCATTCTGTTACTGTATTCTATACTGTATTCTAAAATACTGTACTCTCTTACTGTATTCTGTTACTGTATTCTATACTGTATTCTAAAATACTGTATTCTCTTACTGTATTCTGTTACTGTATTCTATACTGTATTCTAAAATACTGTATTCTCTTACTGTATTCTGTTACTGTATTCTATACTGTATTCTAAAATACTGTATTCTCTTACTGTATTCTGTTACTGTATTCTATGTTGTATTATAAAATACTGTTTTCTCTTACTGTATTCTAAAATACTGTATTCTGTTACTGTATTCTATACTGTATTCTGGCAATAACCCACAGACTTTGACTATTTGGGCCCCTTTTCTTTATGCACTACCTATGTTAGGCTTTAATGACTGACCAGTTTGTATTAATTGTTATGTGTATTTTTTCCTTTCTCTTATTTTCTTGCTTCATTTCTGGGCATTATTGTATTTATTTATTATCATTAATTATTGTAATTCTACCTTTATTTAACACTATTTCTTTTTGTTGTTTTTTTGTTTGTTTGGTTTTTTTTACCTTTTTTGCTAAGTGTTAAAAAAGTAATGTTCTGATATTCTTATTGCTTTTGCATACTACATGATATTATGTATATTCCCAATAAAAATATCTTTACAAAAGAAAATGGATCACATATATTGGTGATGGTTATGGTATGTAAAACACACACTGTGTTTCTTTTTTGTTGCAATTATTATTATTCGTTTTTTATTATAAGTTTTCAAAAACACACACACCTATAAGTTAAATAAATTGCATATAATTATAATAAAATTTATAAATTATATCAAATTGAAAATTAAACAGATAAAATTTTTTTTACTTATTTACCAAGTACATAGTATTTTTATCAGTGCTAAAATTCTACTATATCATAATATGATATATAATATCATCTATATATAATATTACCTATTTTATTTATATTTTATAAAAGTTAAATAAACTATAAATAAATTATAAAATTCTAATAAATAAATACATTTTACTTTACATGTTTAGCAGTGGAGCTACAGCATTAAAAATGTTTTCATGTCTTGTTTTTTAATATATAAAAATATAATTTATAATATTAAAGATAACATTATATTAAAAAAGTTAAATTACAAATAAATATAATGAAATAAATATAAGCTTAAAAATAAACAGATACATTTAAAAATATATATATTTCTAGCAGTGCAGCTACAGCTGCATAATATATTATATATTTTATAAAAGTTAAATAAATTATAAATAAAATAAATACATTTTACTTTAATATTTTTGGCAGTGTTGTTTTAAAGAAGATGAATTACTAAATTCAGCAACATTTTAATAAGTTCACTACCATCTACAATACATTTTAGGCAAATTACTCTCAGATTAAAAAAATAAAATAAAAATAATAAGGAAAATAATGAGCAAAGATGATGATCATTGGTGAGCGGTGAGAACTTATCTAATCACAGAAGAGATGTGTTTTTCAGTCCTAATACTTCTTACATATCAGAGAAGTTTGGCCAAAGCACCGGAGGTTAATTAACTCCGATAAGACCAGTAATTTAGCAAAAGATCCCGAGCATATGGGATATCTCCTAATCCGTCTTCAGCACTACAGCCGAAACCAATGAGTGCACGTCTAAAAATACACTCTGAACAATCAAGATCTCAAACATGTTCAAAACATTACAAATACAGTCCTCCTGAACGTCTCTGGGTCGTTTCCAGAAATCAGCCTCATTTCAGCATCACCTTTTAAAACACATATGTGACCCTGGACCACAAAACCAGTCATGAGGGTCAATTTTTTGAAATTGAGATTTATAATAAATAATCTTTCCATTGATGTCTGGTTTGTTAGGATAGGACAATATTTGAAAATCTGGAATCTGAGGGTGCAGAAAAATCTAAATATTGAGAAAATCTCCTTTAAAGTTGTTCAAATGAAGTTCTTAGCAATGCATATTACTAATCAAAAATTAAGTTCTGATATATTTATGGTAGGAAATTTACAAAATATCTTCATGGAACATGATCTTAATATCCTAATGATTTTTGGCATAAAAGAAAAATGGATAATTTCGACCCATACTATGTATTGTTGGCTATTGCCACAAATATACCTGTGCTACTGAAGACTGCTTTTGTGCTCCAGGCTCACAGATATTTCACCAGTGCTTATACACACAAATTCATACACACATATTAAAACTGATCCATCCCACTATAATGGCTCTGCAGTGTTTATTCTGCAGGAGAAACACAAATATTATAGCACTAAAGCGGTGGAGAGTTTTGTGAGTAGTAGCTGTAGCAGGTGGCTGATCTCCAGAAACCTGCTCTCACTGCAGCAAGGCATGATGGGAATCCACGGCTGAGAGAACAATGCGGTGAGGGTCACGCAGAGGTCACCGCAATTTATCACCTGACAGAGTTCACCGACTCTGGAGAAACTCTCAGAGAAAACTTCCCTCACATTATATTTTGCATAAAGAAAATTAAACCTATTTTAGAAACATTTAAAATTATGATTTAACAAAAACAAATGCTTGAATTGTGATGTATATAACATTTTTATGCACTACTGTTAATACTTTTATTCATTAAGGATGCATTAAACGTATCTAAAGTGACAGTAAAGACATTTATAATGTCTTTGACTCAGGTGATCTTTACTAAGCGCTCAGCTTCACTAGTGAACTCAGTCTGTTGTGTGTGAGGTCATGGGAACGCGATCTCTGTTGATGAAAACTACAGTTCTGCTTTATGTTTCTATGATTCATGATGTCTATTAAAGGCCCAGAGGTGCTGAGAGACGGTCTTAAAGAGCGTTTCACTCTCAAACGACCCGATCAGAGTGTTTCACCAGCCCAATGTTTGAGCTCCAAGGGACCGGGGACAGTTTTTGTGCAAAATAAGACACTAAAGAGGCTCTGGCAGCAGGAGGGTCAGATGAATTCATCTTTATCTGTGCCATTATCAGCCCTCAAAGCCACACCGCTGAGAGCCATCAATGACTGTGCGGATGTGCGCTGCTGAAACCTGCTCTATTTATGACGGATTCCCCGTCTGCAAACACCACAGAAGAGATGCATTCAGCTCCGACGGGACCCCGATAAAAGAACGCTTCACCCCAGAAATAATGTGCGTCTGCAGAAACACACTTATCCACCGGAAGCACAGGTCTGCAGAGACGCATGATGATCGTTCGCGGTTGAGACAGAAACTTTTTCAAGTCGTCACACCATGAAGCAAGAGACTTCAAAAACAGCTAAAACAACTGGAGAGACTTTCACTAGCGCATGTTTACAAGAGTTCATTAAAAAAAAACATGAATAAAAAATGTAAATAATTGTAAAAAAAAATAATAATTTAATAATATCGTATTATATTAATTACACTACAAAATAAATATGAAAAAAATTCATGAATATTAAAAATAATTATTCAAAAAATAATTATTCTATAAAGTGTTCAAAATTAGCATTTTAAATTGATCTGGAGCTTGTAGACTCATTTCATCAAGGTGGGGTTTGTATATATATATACACACATACATACACAAAATCTATAAATATATTGTATAAATAAATGTATAAATATATAAAATGCATTGATAAAATGATTCACTGAATTTACTCAATTTTTTTAAAGTAAGTGGTTGCAATCAATTTATTTTAGCAACATTTAAATAAATAAATTTTGCTGAAAGTTAGTCAAATAATTTTTTTTTATTTAAATGTAGCTAAAATAAATTGATTGCAACCACTTACCTTAAAAAAAATTAAGTATTTTTTTCAGTGTGTATTAAATATATATTTATATTTAAATAACAAACATATACAAGTTTAAAGTGAGATTAAGAATAAACAATTAAAATAATTAATTTGAATTTCTATTCATTCATTCTAACCCTATTTCTATTAACCCTGAAAAAAAAAAAAAAAAAAAAAAAAAAAAAAAAACAGTTC
>JAFVLL020026011.1:0-20501 GCA_021397915.2 Tor tambroides | reverse complement strand
CGGCCACGGAGGCCGTTCCTGAACTCACGGTCTGTCCTGTCACGGCCACGGAGGCCGTTCTTGAACTCCCTGCTCTGCCTGCTCCGCCATGGCCCCCTGCTCTGCCTGCTCCGCCATGGCTCCCTGCTCTCCCAGGCCCGTCATTGCCCCATGCTCCGGGTCCTGTTCCCCTTCACGGGCCTGGCCCACCATCCCTCCCCCCATTCTGCCTCTGCTCCACCACCCCCCTGGACTTTTTTGGGGTTGTTTTGGGTTTTGTTTGGGCATCAGGAGCCGCCCTTAGAGGGGGGAAAATGTAAGGTCTGTTTTGGGTTTTGTTTCTTGTTCATGTTTTCATGTCTTTTATTTTGAAGTTTAGTCATGGTTCCTGTTTGTTTCATGCTTCCCTTGCCCTCATGTCTCTTTGCTATTGGTTCCCTTTGCTATTGGTTCCCGCTCTGTGTCAATCACGCTTGCTGCGCCACTCCCCTCTACGGACTGGATATGTGCGCTTCTTTGCTTCTCAGTTCAGTTCCCCTTCTTGGCAAACACTGTTGAAGTTCCTCCCGCACCATCGGCGGCCAGGCATGGCGGAACGCCTAGCGCCAGGTTCAGCACTCGTGTGTCTGCCCAAGGTCAGCCCTTGTGCTGGGCTAGGTGCCCGTGTGTAGTGATTCCCCTTTGGGTGATCCCACATGTGTATTCTTCCATGGTACGGCTCCCCTCACGGTGAGCCTGTGTCTTTCCCTGGCAGAGGCCTTCTGCCGTCTCTGCTGTGTAGCATCTCACCCCAGATTGGCTAAGTCTACCGCAGGGACTCCATATGTAGTACTACCCCTGGCCAGTCCATATGTGTAATCTCCACATGGTACCTCCGTTACGCAGGATGTGGCTTTCGTAGCATTCCCCTACTTGGAATACACTTCCCAGTGTTATCCAGTATGCACTGTATGGAACAGCAATGGCTGCATCTCTGCCTAAGCCCTGTCCTATCTTCTGTCCCAACTGGCGTGGGGGCTTGCCGCCTTCCGCAGGGCACTGGAGGGGGTCAGCAATATTTCATAGGGATCCCAATTGCGTCAGTCACTCTGACGTAACGTTGAATGTGACTGACTGATAGGGAACGTCTCGGTTACGTATGTAACCCTCGTTCCCTGAAGGAGGGAACGGAGACATTACGTCCCGTCGCCACAGTTGCTGTACCACCGCTGTACGGCTGAGGTGCACCGTCTTGGCTCCTCGGCGAAAAACTGATGTGTGTCTGCACGCGCTCTCCTTTTATACCTGCACTGCGGGGTGGGGTGCACGATGCAAAGCACGCACGCCAACTGTCATTGGCTTGTTTTGTTAACACTCAAAGGTGATTGGGCTCTCTGGCGAGATCCCAATTGCGTCAGTCACTCTGACGTAACGTCTCTATACCCTCCTTCAGGGAACGAGGGTTACATACGTAACCGAGACGTTCTCCTCACTCCACAACAAATCTTTTAAATTTAACGGTTATTCAGAAAAGAACAAGAATGAAAAATATAAGTTGCTAAACAAGGCAAAATAATTATTTTAAAGCGAAACTGAAAACAAATGGTGTTGTTTTCATGAAGCCTACCACTCCCATTCGGCACAAATCCAAATTTTTCCATATTTGCGATGTATTTGAATGCTGAAATATTATTTATTATGTAAACAAGGTTTTGTACTTAACACACTTAATGCAAAATAAATAAATAAATAAATCATTCATTCTCTTCACATGAGCAAATGTGCTTGGCCCAAGCTCAGCCTGAATGGCATGGATTGTATAATGGACTATTTAAATTAACCATATAACTTATGTTTGGTTGACTATATTTTATTCTGAAAATGGACAGGCTGCAACATTTGCAATGCTGTATGTGTGTGTGTGAGGCGCCGGTGCGATCGAACAGCGAAAACATAAAATACTCCGTCATTTTTGGTCACACAGATTATTCAAAATTGCAACATGTTATCTTTTATTTTAGGATGCGCTTTTTGTCATCCAACTATTTTACTTATGGAATTTATTCTCTGCTGCTGTTTTGTGGTGTTGCTAAATTCACCACTGAATTTTGAGTTAAAATATGTTGTTGTATTTTGCGTTGCTGAGATTGTAACGAGTAATATTACCCAAATTTTATTTGTAATGTGTTGTATTACTGCATTACAACAAAAAGTAATATACTACTGTAATATCATTACTTTTGAGACACAAGACACCCGAGACACAATGCACGATTTTCAGTTGTTCCAGACGAAAGATTGGCATCGTGAAACAACTGTGGCGATTTCTGTGATCGTGGCTCCTAATCGGTGGTCCTGTGTTCAAGAGGTTCAAAGACAGCCATTTTCACGGTCTTGAGACCAAAGATAGCATGTGATCATTTTCTGACAGTGTAAGAAATTCAGCATGATCATCGCACAGTGTGTTTGCTACTACGGCACGTTTACTGTCAATAAAAATAAAACATAAAATCAACGCAACATGGCGCTAAAACATAAAACTGCTTATCTCAAGCTCTTATCCCTTCCTCTTCCTCCACTTCCACTTTTTTCAGCACACATAAAAACTACAACTGCCAAAGTGTGATTCATCATGCTCTTTTTGTTTACCACTAGCGAATGCTGATGACGTTTTATTCTTCTATAGAAACACGCGTCATAGCGTATGAGTAATAGGTGTCATCATCATGCAGTCTACATGCATGTCGTACCCAAGTTTATTAGAACAATGTCGCAAAGTGGGCCTCAATTACGAAACGAACGTACGACAGAAAATTGGGCGTACGGTCGTTTCAAAACTTGGAATTTATTAATATGGACGTGAGCGGTGGCTACGATGAAATCTCATTTCTGGTCATGCTCGTGTACGCAAGTTTTTGAGTTACCTGAACTTGTGTGCAGCATAGTAAATCTGGTGGAGAATTGTAGAATGACAGCATTTTGTAGGTTATTTTAACCGAAGCTCATTAGTCGATCGTTAACCAGTAAGATTAGAATGTGTGTATATATATATATATATATATATATATATATATATATATATATATATTAGTGCTGTCAAAAAATTAATCGCGATTAATCGCATCCCAAATAAAAGTTTTTGTTTACATAATATGTGTATACTGTGTATATTTATTATGTATATATAAATACAAACACATGCATGTATATATTTAAGAAAAACATGTTATATTTATATATTAAATATATTTTTATATAATATAAATTATATGAATATAAATATAAACTTTTAAATACATGTAAATATTTTCAAAATATATACTGTATGCGTGTGTCTTTATATATACAAAATAAATATATACAGAAGACACACATATATTGTGTAAACAAAAACTTTTATTTTGGATGCGATTAATCGTTTGACAGCCCTAATATATATATATACACACACACACATACAAGGCTTTAGCTTTATATGCGCGAATAGCAGCGTAAACAACAGACCATGAGGATTCAATAGTCGCATCATGCACCTGCAGCGCTTTTGTGAACGGAGAAAAACAGAAATTAGCCTAAGTCTATAAAAGGAATAAAATAAATAGGACCACACAAAATATATAATATGCTATAATATAATTAACAGATTAACAAAACTGTGCAATAATATAGGCTATGCTCATTTTTGTGACATTCTTAATGCATTTTATTTCTTTTCTTTTTATCTTTATTTGATTTAATCCATCTGATCGCCTCACACACACACAAACAACATTAGTTCTAGCGTTGCCTGACATTTCAGCCATTCATCATCAAACTAAAATGCAGTCAACCAAACATAAAAGTTACACTGTTTATTTTTAAAGGTCTGCTGTAAAATCAGCGTGCAGCACACAAACAAACATTTTTGCGCAGGTGAAGGATTTCACACAGATATTAGAACACGAGTGAAGTATAAAGCTTTGTTTAGGCTACATAATGAGTAATAGTTAAGCAACCAAATGTTTCAAATATGGCAAAAATGGAAACATCTGGATTCTTGTGGTATGAGACAGGCTGAGCCCAATGCCGTTTCAGTTTTTCTTGACATATGTATGCTGTTAATGAATGCCAATAGCCTAATTTGTGTTTTATTTTATAGTTTAATATATAATTTTATAACCACTTATTTTTTCTTTCTTGTAATGCTCTGAATACCATTAAATTAAAAAAAATTGTAGAGTGAGGGAAATAGACTATAATATTTATATTTACCAGTATTTTAATATACATATCAATTACATAAATTAATGTAGCATAATTGTTTGCAATTACAAGGTTAAAACCTGTTAATCCGCACTAGGACGCCGACGCACCGAACGCTCTTTGTTTGCACATGTGATTGTTTTGGAATAGAATAAATGAAGCGGGAAAAAGTTAATCTTGACCAACTATATATCATTCTGAAGGTCTAAGCCTCAAGCATCGACGATTGATCGCTGTTTTTCGATTGAAAGCTTATAAGGAATGTATTTGCTACATTTGTGTAAGCAATACACATCAAAACATGCAGAATGAAAAGCAGTACGTACCATTATCATTTATATGCTTGAGTCACAAACGCGTCCACTGCTGAAATCCCGGTTTTAGTTAGAAAGGCAAGAGTCCACAGAACAACATCCCGCCAGTGCTGGTCAACGAAACAATAACGTTGTAATTTGGATGGATATTCCTTTGGCACATTTCTTTTCTTCGGGAGAGTTATTGTTGTGTCCGTTATGGAATAAATGCAGCTCAAAAACAGCGTCTTGGTGGTAAAAAAAACAACATGGTTTTTTAGCATACAGTTTTACACAAACAGAATGAAACCATCCAAAAAAAAAAAAAAGTCCTGAATCCCGGCGAATATAGTTTATTGAATTTAGCGCTCTCTCGTGACAGCGCGTGACATGCGCTGTGACGGCTCCTGTCATCGAGGGAAACGCAACAGCGATCGCCTTTTTGCACAAATAACTCTTTTTCTTTCTTTTTTTTCAATGTTTACCATATGTGTGTGTGTGTGTGTCTTGTGTAGAACGTGACTGTATATGCATGATTTACATCTCTATAAACGCACATCAGCGTGTAATTACCGACTTTATGACGGCTGTCAATGACCAGCTATTATTGATGATGTGTGTTATTATCATCTCTATAGATTCACATCAGCGTGTGATTACTGACTGCAATCAGTGTGAATGTCTGGCAATATCAGTTTATCTCTGGCAGTCAGAGTATTTAGTATGTAGGCTACTAGACACAAAGCAAATTCTTCTTTTTTTTCTTTTTTATTACTCAAATTATTCTTATTGTATTGTTTAGTGCTCAAATAAATCACTTATATGATGTCTAAAATTCTGTCTATTATTTTATAATTGAAAAACTATGTATAATGACTAAAATAGTTTGTGGAATTCTTCAGTACATTTGGTGGTAATTTTCATCAAACAGAGGGGGGTGAGGGACTAGAAATATTCTCAGAAAAATGATTGCAGGAATCTCATTTTTCACGGTATCGTCTTCAAATTTGAAATATAAACTCATTAGACATGTGACTTTCAACCCATTACTTTTCTGGATTGCTCCAGGACTTATTTCATGTATTTGTTTATGAAATAAAAGAAACATTCAGTGTCGTAAAACATTTTCAAGGCACTTCAGTGTCTATAACTTTTTATTTTTTTGAGCATTATCAACTCTGGATGATGGCTAGTAAAGCATAGAGTGTCTTCTTTCCAAAGATACCAAAATTGCGTGTGTAGCACATTATTGTCAGGAAATGTTACCATTTTAATTTAGGTAGGTCATTTTCAGCTGTGAGGGCCAAAATGGGGGGTGCTGGTTAACAGGTTAAAGATTAGTTCGACCAGACCAGCAGAATTATGGAGAGAGAGTTGTTTATACTTGCTCTTTGTCCACAGCTGATCTGTGGTTTCCTTGCGTGGCTGAAGGGAAACCTCTGACTGCTGGTTCTTTGAGAGAGAGAGCGACCCTTGAAGTTCTTCTCTGAGTTCCTTCCTCGTAGCTTCAGGCTTTCAAGGTTTCTTCAGACGTTTGACTAAGTCTTTGTAGTGTTGTTAGATGATCGACCAGATTGTAAGGTTGTGGGCGCTTCAGCGCGATCAGTGAGCCGAAGCCAAAGTCTTTGCAAGTTTTGCGCATGCTAGCAGAAGGCTTTGTGTCCAGTTTTAAACGGGCTGATTTCAGTACGCCCACCAGGGTCTTCTTCCAATCAGATTGTCCTTGTAGGGCAGAGCCACACAGCTCAGTTTTCCATGCGTAAATTTATCTGCTTAGTTATTTTGTCACATGAAGAAAATATCCTGGCAGATTTCTATATGTGTTATAATCATACATTATGATGATAAAGGTTAACTTTCATTCACACCAAATTGTTGCATTTACCATGACTATTCATATGAAACCAAACTCAACATATTTCACACACGTTAATAGCTTTTCCTGCTAAAACACACAAAAGGGTTCAAATTAAAGATTAGAAATAACACATGCATATGATACTAAAGTCTAGTGATTCCTCTACAGGGGAAAATTATACGTTCAAAAGATTACAAAAAAATACCATCGGTTCCAATAACACAGCAAGCTTAATTTCATTTCATAAAATACAACCTGAATATATATTGTAAATATATTGTATATATTGCTTTTGAGTATATTGCTTTAATAGCAGCAGTGATTATTATTTGTCTTCTTTGCATAAAGTCCATGACGAATGAGAGAGAGAGAGCGCGCGCATTCCCTTGGAATGCAACAGAGCAACGAGAGGTGCCTGGGGTCATGAGAATGTCACTTTGGGCGTGCATCTGCAAAACTTCAGCGCTCGTAAAAGTCTTTCCTTGTTGATAAAATCATTGAATTACTGCGTTAAACGATCATCCTAGACCATGTCCAGATAGGGAGTTCTTTTGTCCTGTTTCAGTTGAATTATGGTTAAGTGATAAGAACCAACCATGAAGTCCTGTTTTAAATACATTCCAGATTTTCTCCACAAATCTATCCTTATTTTAGGGGTCTCGTGAGACGTTAGAGAGAGCAGAACAGGATGCTGTTCCGACGTTTGAGCTGGGTGCTGGTCATTTATTAATTTTACGACCACAGATAATGAAAGGGGGGAGTTCCTCAGGAATGTGCTGTCCTGTTAATAGTTGTGTGTGTTCTTGTTTCAACAAGGTTCTACAGTGCATAATGAAGTGCACCAGAGCAGCATGAAGAACATCAAATACTGGGGGGACAATCTGTCCTTATATGATTATTGTTTTGGACATGTCCTGCTCAGAATCTATGGTGGTTACCTTCATTTGTGTAGTGCTTTATATTATATAGCTAGATTGTGTCAAGGTAGCTTCAGTTCAGTTCAGTTACGGCTCTCGATCAAAGTGATTAATTCAATTACATACGTTTAGATTAAATATGCCATTTTCGTGATTGGAGTTAAGCAGGCAAATGACATCATTTTGTCACATTCTGTGTCTATCGGTTTTCATTTTCATGGACAATTCATTTTAATATTTTTTGTTAGGTGTAGAAATTAGTTTCTTCCTTTCATTTATCATATTTGGGACAGATCATCATCATATCATATTTCCCTGTGTCATGTATCCTTATTCTTTGCAGTGGGCTATTAACTCTTTCCCCAGCGCAGTGTTTTTCTTTTTCTTTTCTTTTTTAGAGTTGCCATCCACCCCCAGATTTTATTTTGTTGTATTTTTTTTTTTACGAATTTCACTAAAATTGGATGGCCCACAGAATATTTTCTATACAGAAATATTTTCTTTACAGAATATATGAAAATGCTATATATCAAAAAGAACTTGGCCTCTGCTTAAAAAAACAAACAAACATTTTATTTGATCTTTTTTTGTTTTTTTTATCACCACTTGAACATAGGTAGGTTTCGGCAGAAGTACAACATTCTGGACAAAAGGCTGTGAAAAACACATTTTTATTAAAGGAGTGCATTTTCAAGCAGAATACATTCAGATGTTGTTTCATTCATATATAAAACCTTCAAGAATTATATTAAGAATTAAAAATAAATATAAATAAATTAAATTTAGGGACTGTAATTAGCTTTTGAGTGGTACACAGAGTAACATTTCTCAGGATGTAAGGGGAAACCACAACTTTCACAGCAGAATGAGGTCTCCCTCCACAACCCCCTACATTAACAATTCAATAAAGTTTACAGGTTATTCTGGATCAAGAGCAGCAGCATCACCATCAATGGCTAAGGGTGCTTTCACACCTGGCCCTTTGTTTCAGAAACTGGCGCGTTTCCCCCCTTAGCTTGGTTCGCTTGGGCATATGTGAACACGGCGATCGCGCTCTGATCCACGCCAAAACAATCCCCCCCAAAGAGCGGCTTCCCGACGCTCCTAACTTAATAAAATCCAGGAGGGCGGTGGAGCGGAGGCAGAACCGGGGGAGGGACGGAGGGCAAGGTCCATGTGGAAGTGGAGAGACTGGGGACTGAGGCAGAGCAGAAAAACAGAGTGAAACCGACAGAGCTGGGAGCCAGGGCAGAGCCAGAGGCTAGGACAGGACCGACAGAGCAGGGGCCCACCAGGGCGGAGCAGACGGAACAGGAGCCCACCAGGGTGGAGCAGGCGACCACCAGGCCCGAGCAGTAGACCACCATGGCGGAGCAGATGGAACAGAAACCCCTGGTAGAGACTGGGACCTAGACAAATTGATACACAAGAAACAAAGAGAGACTCAAGGACCAAGGCAGGGAACATAGGAAGTCCATCAATATTTTCCTTGGTGGCAACTGAGAGGGCAGACAGTCCATAAGCAAACTCCCTGATCAAGACTGGACTGGCAGACAATTCAAAATGTAATTCATTGATTGGAACTGGACAGGGAGACAGTTCAAAATCTGACTCATTGACTGGAACTGGACAGGAAAGCAGTTCATAAACGGACTCCCTAACTAGGACTGGCAGGACAGACATATTTGGAGAAACAGAACAAGACAGTTCATGAATGGTCTCTATGGTGGTGACAGGGTTAACCGTATAAGCATGTAGTGCATTTACAGTTTCTGGGCTCACAACTGTACTAATGGGGCAGGTTACATGTCTCTTGTTAGGCACTGGACAGACAATTGGTTCAACATTAGACTCATTAGTTGTGAATGGACAATCAGACAGTTCACAATCACCCTCCATGGCTGGTTCAGAACAGGACAAAAGTTCATAAGTGGCCTCAGTGGCCAGTTCGAGAACAAGGCAAGAGTTCTCGAATGGCCTCCATAGCTGTGACAGGACAGGGCGGGAGCTCACAGACACCATCCTTAGCCAGGACAGGACAGGGTGAGAGTTCACAGACGGCCTCCTTAAACATGGCGGAACAGGGTGAGAATTCACAGATGGCCTCCTTAGTCGTGACGGAACAGGGTGAGAGTTCATAATTGAGTACCACTGACACCTCTGAAGGTTCTGCAGCAGATGCCGCCACCTTTGGAGGTTCTACAGTAATGTGACCTTCATTATGTATGTTTTGATTATACTGTGTTGTAAATAAAATACAAATAATTAAAAAAAAAACATTTTTTTTCAATCTCCTCACATTCTCTCTTACCTGCCTCAAAGTCACAGTCACACTGATGGGCCATTATGGGGCCATTAGGGGAGGGCCCTTTATGTCTCACTTAATATTCAAGGCCATTGCAACTTCCTCGCATATTGGCTTTCAATCACAAAACGTCTTAAAAAATTTAAATCAATATATTGTTTTCTGTGAATGAGTAAGCAGAATGATTTTCACATAATTGTGAAGTAAATATTCTAGCCTACAAGACTGATTACTCAAAAGTCTTATTCAGGACTGTTTAGTGGGTTTTATGGCCTTATTTCAGCTACATTTTTTCCCCAAAACTTACTAATCTCGCATAATATTTTTTTCTAAAAAATGCAAACATGTACATCCATCTTGGTCACATATTATTGTAGCACAGTTTGTGCTGAATACAAAAAAAATACATGTTGCTCAATAGTATGTTATAAGTAGCTGAAATAAGCACAAATATCAGGGCATGTCAAAACATCTAAAGGGCCCCAAAATCACCTAAGACCCCAGAGGGTTAACCTTCTGCTGGTCAGGAAAACAAATCTGTTCTGGAACAAATAATTTGCAGGCGGCCTAGCAGAACTCCTGCACACACCGACACACAGTTGTTTTGCTGACACCTAAAAGATGGCCAATACTTCTATAGTTGCTGTTGGTTGCCAGCTTCCATAGTGCGATGGCAACTCTTTTCTTCAGGGGAACACTGACTCTGAAGTTTGTGTCGTGCTTTTCCATTGCTGGACACAGCTTGGCACAAAGGCAGAGAAATGTTTCTTCAGATATCCTGAGTTGTGCACCCACTGTGTGTGTGTGAATCCTGGAACAATTGCATCCCACCACTCACTTGTGCGGCTGAACGTCCAAATGGTTGGTCTGCGGCACTGATTTTGCAACAAATTTATCATCTAAAAAAATACAAATACCAAACACATTGTAAAACACCATAGAATGCAAGATAAAAGACAGCTCTGTGCACTTCTACTGTCTCGTGTCATGTATGTATGTTTATTTATATGTATTTATGTATGTATATATGTAACTTCTTTCACTTTTTGAGAGAAGAAAGCACCCCTACAGCAACTTATGAATGTGAACAGTAGTTTACTTTGGCATTACATAAAAATGTCATTTTTAACATTGGTTTAGGAACTGAATAATAAAAAGAAAACACTGTCTTCACTCTAAAAATAAAATATGCACTGACTCTTATTTAAGCTACAAAAGTTATTCATGAAAGAGCAGTGAGTGATTTTTCTCTTTGTCTTTTGTTCATGGCCCCAAATATTGCAAGCTGTGGCGATATGCATATTGTGATATGTACGACCTTCACAGTGCTTTTAATATATTAAATAGACAATATTTGTTACATTTATACCAAGATACGTTAGTTAGTACATGAGACAAAATACATTGTCACACACGACGTAAAAACATTAACTTGCCTTGCCTTTACTTGCGAGGTTGTCTGTCTCGTCCTTGCTCCTTAACATTACCCCAATTGTACTGTATTTTTCGGCTGCGTTTCTCCTTGCAGCCTGCAGCCTTTGCTTAAACAAAGCTTGTCGTCTTCTTGTGACAAACAGCCACATGCCAAGAAGCAAGAACATGATCTGCTGTATGTCCCCCATTGTTGTTTATGGCTTTCTTTTTCGCGCGAGAATGACATCGATCGTTACTTTCCGGCGTACACCCCGCCTACTAAGTGACGTCGATTGCAACTTTCTGGCATACACCACGCCTACCAAGTAAGGGTACTATTGGCAGTGGAAATGCAAGCCTGATCAGGGTTACCCGTACCAAATCGTACTGTAAAGTACCGTACTGTACTGCACTGCTCAGTGGAAACGTGCCATTGAATGCAGATAGGTTTAATCAAAAATACATCATTTTGGACAAAAAACTGAGAAAAATGCGTTTTTATCAAAGTAGTGCATTTTCAAGCAAAATACATTCAGATGTAATATTCTCTCACCTATTATTTGTATGTGTGTGTATATATATATATATATATATATGTGTGTGTGTGTTTGTGTGTATATATATATATATATATATATATATATATATAGTAGTCAACATTTGAAGTGGATCAAAAAAGTTAATCAAAGTTGTCCTAAGACAAGAACACATTTTGGTTTTAGGACAACTTTGACGAAAAGTTTTGATTCACTTCAAATGTTGACTAGTGTGTATACACACACACACACACATATACATACAGTATATAGATCTCACACACACACTAATGTCATGTGGACTGTCGCTGTGTGTCTTTGTAGGTTGTCTGGCTGTTTGGTGACAGAAGAAGGCTGTTTTTATGTGTCTTCAGCTCTGAGTTCAAACTCCTCACACCTGAGAGAGCTGGATCTGAGCTACAATCACCCAGGAGATTCAGGAGTCAAGGTGCTCTCTGAAAAACTGGAGGATCCAAAGTGCTCACTAGACAAACTCAAGTATGTTGAACTGGAAGAGTTTTTAGATTTTATTGTTTGAACTTTGTGTGTTTGTGTGAGAGAGAACACACAGTAGGTAGTCAACCAAAATGCCAATTACCACCACGTGTACCCAGTCGCATGAAACTCATTTGTGAAATCCCCACCAGGTGGCACAAAGGGGCGATTGGCACCGTGGCTTTGAGAGGCTGGAATTGTGACATTGACATTTATATATGAAGAGAAAATAATGAATTAATTTACTGGTAATAAAAAGTTACATATGCAAAGAAAGAAGGCGTGGTTTCAGGTATTGCAGTAGTGTTGTTGCTGCATGTTGAGAAGAAGCGGTGTATTTCTATGCAAAAGCAAAAGCACTTTATTGGGCTTTCCAAAAGTGGATGAAATTAGGAGTCAGTGGTTAACCCTCTGGGGCTGGCTGTCTTGCCGGCGAGACAAGCTCTTTTTTTTCTTATCAGTGTAAAGGACACTAAAAATACTCTGTTGATTTTGGTCACACAAATAAGTGTTATACATGAATCAAAACTGTTAAGTGTCTACTTTTTTGTGTGTTCACTCACGATTACAACAAAACTTTGTGGTTTTGGGGAAAAAAAAGAAAACCAACAGGGTGTGCTCTTTGTCTTCTCCGTCTCCACGAACTGCTTTTTGAAACACGTCATAAAAATGAACTGTAACTCAGCGAATACTCAACACACAGACATTGGAGTTATATCTATAGAAAGCCTGAAGTGTTTACTTTTAAATGAAGTCTTATCAAACATTCTGTGATAAAGTTATCCGTATGAAACCAACACGATGTTCAGTCTTTCCCGTCTAACTCATTATCTCTAATGCGATCCCACCCCCTTGTGGCTCGTGCATTTCATATTTAAATAACCACGTGAGCCACGTGCTCATGGAGACGCCCAACACGAACAAAGAGTGAGAAGATCCTTCATCACGGCTACTGTTCGTTTCTGCAAGAAGACGCGCTGATTGAAGGCTGGATTTCCCTCAAAATAAGAGCAAGAGTTCATCCAGAAGAGATCAGTTTGATGAGTAAGTAATGTTTCTTTTTTGCATTAGTTAACGTGTTATTGTGACATAAACTTGAACACGTTTAGTTGGGTTTTCCCCAAACAACAACCTGATGAATGCTACCGTCTAAAGCCCTATTCACACGGGATTAGTATTATCTGGGACCATGTGTGATTTTGAAATTACCCCCCCACATCTGAATTTCGTGTGGTGCATTCGCACGGGATAAGCGAAGCCTGTGATTTTACTCGAATTTACTGACTTACTTCCCGGATACCCGGATGTCAAGGTTTTGAGAGTCCCATTCTATGGTCCAATTAGATGGATTTGAAAAAAAAGAAAAAAAAGAAACTAATATAGTTTCGTGCCCTGCGTCATTTACATTTCACCAGGTTAAAATAATATCTCAAGCTTTATGCTTGATTTATTTGTAACATTAAATCTTTCAGCTTTATCTTTCTGCAAATTGTATGGTGTAGCGATATGACAGCACCCAAAATACTATCAAACACTCCAACGCAGCTCCATTCTTTGCGAAAGGTGCACAGGAAACAAAACCTTGAAAAACGATATATGATCCGCCAAATGCTGGCCAAATCACAGAGATGCCGATTCGCACGGAACTAATATTATCATAGGACCTCGGTGCTCTGCGAAATATGGTAGGTCATTTGCGGGGGAATTTTTACTTTACAAATTACAGACATGGCCGATTCACATGGGATTAAGATCACAGACAACCTCGGCAATTATTACAAATGACTGGAGGTCACCAGGTAATACTAATCCTGTGTGAATAGGGCTTAAGAATGTTTAGACCATGCTTATCATTAATGATCTGTTCACAAATGTATTTTAATAGCATGCTAAACAATAATAATTAGTTTCTCAGATATAAAATATCCTTTTTTATAGTACAAAGTATATTCTTTTGTAGTTTAAAGCATACGTGAGTCTATGGCTACAGAATCATAACAGCTACTATAAAATCATACATACTAGGCTATATGACTACATAATCAAAGTTGTTTTTCCCAAACTGTAATTCCAGACAACAGTGTTTGAAGTTGAATGACAATTAATTGTATTTAAATTTCTTACGGTGCGATGATGTTTTCATGCTCTATATAAAACAATAAAAGTAATATGAGTGTACCTTGTAACACGATGAATGCTACGAGTCTAAGTATGTTTAGAACATTTATTATTAATAGCCTACTGTTCAAAAATAGATTTTAATAACGTGCTAAACAATAATAATTAGTTCCTCAGATATAAAATGTGCATGCTTTGTACTATCGTAAACAAAAAAAAGACAAGTCTATAAAACCTATATATATATATAAGATGGTCCTGATATTAACATGCTCACAAATGTTTTTTTTTGTTTGTTTGTTTGTTTGTTTGTTTTTTTGGTTGTTTGGATTTTATTGAATCAGGGACCTGAACCACAGATTTTTCACTTTTTTCAAACTGTTTTCCTCCAAGAGCGCTGTACCAACATCAGATGTTCAACTACACTGACATTCTATGGTAAAACAAGATCCTTGACTACTGATTGTTTTTTGTTTTTTCTTCTTGAATCCATGGAAAAAAGCAGAAACACTTAAATAACACACATAAATATCAGGTATGATTTACTTGTTTCACTTGTTGAACAGAATCTGTTGCAGGAATGACTGAAAGTCTGTTCACATCTCTGTGGTTAGATCAGTGTGCACAATAATGTGTCTTTGACCTTCATTATGTATGTTTTGATTATACTGTGTTGTAAATAAAATACAAATAATTAAAAAAAAAAAACATTTTTTCAATCTCCTCACATTCTCTCTTACCTGCCTCAGTGACAATCACACTGATGGGCCATTATGGGGCCATTAGGGGAGGGCCCTTTGTGTCTCAGGTGAAAATCACTTAATATTCAAGGCCATTGCCACTCCCTCGCATATTGGCTTTCAATCACAAAACATGTCTTAAAAAATTTAAATCAATATATTGTTTTCTGTGAATGAGTAAGCCGAATGATTTTCACATAATTGGTTAGTAAATATTCTAGCTTATAAGACTGATTACTCAAAAGTCTTATTCAGGACTATTTAGTGTGGGTTTTATGGCCTTATTTCAGCTACTATTTTTCCCCCAAAACTTACTAACCACCCATAATATTTTTTTTTTCTAAATGCAAACATGTACATCCATCTTGGTCACATATTATTGTAGCACAGTGTGTGCTGAATACAAAAAAAAATACATGTTGGTCAATAGTATAAGTAGCTGAAATAAGCACAAATATCAGGGCATGTCAAAACATCTCAAGGGCCCCAAAATCACCTCAGACCCCAGAGGGCTAAGATTTATTTACAACACTGTTCCAGAACAGTACAACCCAAATGTTTTAATTTGTGCAGTGCATTTTATGTAGGACAGTTTCCTGAACCTGGAAGAGTATAGCTGGCTGTGCATAAATGCTGTTTCTAAAAAATGGGGCACTTCAAACTTTTCTAGGACAATCTGGTGCTTATCATCACAAGTGCAGAGATGGAATTATGTTTACAAACATAGTATCCTCTGTTATCCACTTATAACTGGCAGCATAAGGACATCAAACATAGAAACACTACATGTTACACATGCTTGAGGTGTTCGACCAATCACAACTGGGTTAGTTGGCCAATCAGAGCACAATGCACATTTCAAAAGGACTGGGTTTAGAGGAGCTACAATAATGTACATTATGTGAAAAATAATGTGTTTTAAACATTAAAGCATGTTAACATACTCTGTTATACCCAATACACAAAATAATGATCTTTGAAAATAGCATCACATGACTCCTTTAAATAACAAGTTAAACAAGACCATTTAGAAAATCATGTGAGCTGATTTAGTGATTTCTTTGTGTTGTCTTATTGTCTAAACAAATTGGCAAGCCTGCTGCTAGTGTTATTCTAGCATATTCTAGCATTTTACTAGAATGTTTAAAGCACTGATGTAAGTGTGTGTGTTTACTGACTGAATGTGACCATGTTTCATAGTGTGGATCATGGAGGAGAGTCCAGGATTATAACAGGACTACAGAAATGTATGTCTACACACTCACACACAGTCAAACTTTTTTTTTTGTGGTGACTTTCCATAGGTAAAATGGTTTTTATACTGAGCTTATCATAATTTTGATCTCCTAACCTAAACACCAACCCTAAACATAACCCTCACAGAAAACTTTCAGCATTTTTACATTTACATTTTCATGATCAACAACAACAACAACAAAACCATCATTTGAATGACTTATAAACTGATTTATCTTTGTAGGGCCCAACAAAACAGCCCCACAATGTCAAAACATTCATAATTTACTGCCTTTGTGGGGACATTTGGTTAAAGAAGTACACACACACATGCAAAGATTTAGTGATTGTTGTTATAAATGTCTGTCTTCTTGTGTTCAGATGCCTGTTTTCTCACACTGGATCCAAACACAGCAAACAAGCGTCTCATTCTGTTTGAGGAGAACAGAGAGGCAACATGTGTGGAAGAGTATCAGCCTTATCCTGATCATCCAGACAGATTTGAATATTGGGAGCAGGTGCTGTGTAAAGAGAGTGTGTGTGGACGCTGTTACTGGGAGATTGAGTGGAGTGGACGTGTGTGTATATCAGTGTCATATAAGAGCATCAGCAGGAAGGGATGGGGTAATCAGTCTTGGTTTGGAGGTAAAGATGAGTCCTGGGGTTTGTCCTGCTGTCCCTCCAGATGCACATTCTGGCACAATAACATGCAGACTTATCTCCCTGTAGAGTCCATCATCAGTAGAATCGGAGTGTATGTGGATCACAGTGCAGGAACTCTGTCCTTCTACAGCGTCTCTGACACAATGAGCCTCATCCACACAGTCCAGACCACATTCACTCAGCCACTCTATCCTGGGTTTAGGGTTTATGGATCAGTGAAACTGTATGTACAGAATAGATTTTATTAAACATGTCCTTATTGAGAAAGCATATAAGACAACAGAAAACTCTTCAAAGACCATTTTTAACTATTTTCCCACCCTCACACCCTCAGCATCGACATGTTCAATTACACAGGGCAAAATAAAATAATTTAAAAAAAAATTAAAAAAAGGAAAAGAAATTTTGCTGCACATGGGCTAAGACAGACAAATATTACCACATCAAATAAAGTACATCACATTTACATCAATCACTGGATTGAGAGGAATCTAACGTTTCTTGTATTACTATTTCGTTGTTTTCAAGGAATTGTATAAAAAGGTCCCATATTTTATGGTAATCTTTCAGTTTACCCTTAGTACTGTATGTCAGTTTTTCCAAAAAAAATACAGTGTGATAAATCTTTTAACCAATGACCAATTGATGGACCTTATATTTTCTTCCAATAAAATGCTATTGGCTGTCTTGCGAGGACTAAACAGATGTCTATCATTTTAATTTGATGTCTTGATACTGATATACCAACAGGAACTAGACCTAACACTCATATTTCAGGAGTCACTGGAATTGGTTTTAAAATAATTGAAGATATTAATGTCATCACTTTTTGCCAGAATGTCTGAATTACATCACATTCCCAAACACAGTGAAAAAACGTTCCCTTATATTTTTGGCATTTAAAGCAAACATCTGGAATATTAGGGTTAAATTTGTTCAACTTCTCAGGTGTAATATAAGTGTGCATTACCCAATTGTATTAGAGCAGTTTAAATCTAGTATTGATTGACAAATTCTGGGCTGACACATATTTCACTCCATTCTGAATCTGAAAAATCATACTGTAAACCGGTACCCCAAGCAACTCTCTTAGATTCAGATGATTCTTTATTTATTTATTTTATTTATTTATCCTTTATTTTACCAGGATAGTCCCATTGAGATACAAAATCTCTTCTTCCAGGGAGTCCTGGAGCTATTAGAGCTATTAACAAATTTACAATTAAGCAACGTAATTTTGTTTGTACTAAGTTCCTCATTCAACATAACTTGTTCTAGTTCTGTTAACACTGGTCTGGACATTGAATAATGTTGCTTGACTCTGATGTAATTGCAAACTTGTAAATATTTGAAGAAGTGTGTCATAGGAATTCCAAATTTATCCATGAGTTTATTAAAAGACATGAGCATATCTCCCTCGAACAAGTCACCAATCTTTTGAATACCCTTTAATGCCAATTGTTTAAAACCAGAATCATGTTTCCCCAAATAGGGCAAAATAAGAGAGAGCCGGGACTTCTCCCAATGTACGCTGTGCTTCGTTCCAAACTATTAAAATATTCTTATCAAATGGAATTTTGGTGTCCTTTTTGAGATTCTTGTTCAAGTCCGAGTACAAATATAAAGCCATGTTCATATTTTTTGCAGTCATCGATTCTACTTGTACCCAGGGTAATTGCGGCTGCAAAGAAAACCAGTAGGTGGCATTAGCCAATTGGGCAGACCAATAGTACCACTGCAAATTAGGCAGACGTAAACCCCCTCTGTCATATGGAAGGTATAATAATAATTATAATAATTTGTTACATTTATATAGCGCTTTTCTAGGCACTCAAAGCACTTTACTTAGTAAGGGGGGTTATTTCCTCATCCACCACCAGTGTGCAGCATCCACCTGGATGATGCAACGGCAGCCATAGTACGCCAGAACGCCCACCACACACCAGCTTACTGGTGGAGAGGAGACAGAGTGATGAAGCCAATCAGTAGATATTGGGATTGTTAGGAGGCCATGATGGTCAGAGGCCGAATGGGCAATTTGGCCAGGATGCCGGGGTTACACCCCTACTCTTTTTCGAAGAACATCCTGGGATTTTTAATGACCACAGAGAGTCAGGACCTAGGTTTAACATCTCATCCGAAGGACGGCGCTTTTTACAGTATAGTGTCCCAATCACTATACTGGGGTGTTAGGACCCACACAGACCACAGGGTGAGCACTCCCTGCTGGCCTCACTAGCACCTCTTCCAACAGCAACCTAGTTTTCCCAGGAGTTCTCCCATCCAGGTACTGACCAGGCTCAACCTTGCTTAGCTTCAGTGGGTAACCAGTCTTGGGCTACAGGGTGATATGGCTGCTGGTATAGCAGTGTTAGGCGCAACCTTTCCCGTCTGTTTTTCCAAATAAATTTAGTAAATTTCTTATTCATATTAGGAAAAAAACCTGATGGAGGTGGAAGTGGAATTGGAATAGAACGAAATAGATACAGGAATTTGGGTATGATATTCATCTTAATAATGTTTATACGCCCAATCAAGGAAACTGGTAGGGATGACCATCTATCTAAAGATTCACTGACTTTTGTTATGACTGGATTATAATTAGCAGGGATTAATTTATCAATTGTAAGAGTGATCACTACTCCTAAATATTTAAAATCATTTACTGTATTTATAAAAGGGTGTTTTATTGGGGGTTTATCTCTTTCTTGAGTATTTCACAAAAGTATTGATGATTTAGTATTATTAATTTTATAGCCAGAAAACTTTCCAAATCTATTGATCAATTTAAGCAATGCTGGAATGGATCTTTCAAGCCTTGTAAGCAAAAGAATAGTATCATCTGCATAAAGAGCTATTCAATGTTCACAATCTTCAATTTTAATGCCCTTTATGATAGGACTACTTCTAATAGTGACCGCTAAGGGCTCTAATGCCAAAATGAACAGCATTGGTGACAAAGGGCATCCTTGTCGTGCCTCTATATATATTAAAAGGTTTTGATATTATTCTGTTGGTCCTCACTTCAGCTATTGGTTTAAAATATAAAATATTAACCCAATGTAGGAATGAGTCTCCAAAACCGAAACGAGCCAAAATATCCTTCATATAATGTCACTCCACCCTATCAAATACTTTTTCTGCATCAAGTGATAGGATACATGTATCAGTGGTTTCCTTTTTCTCATGCAAAATATTTAGGACTCGTCTAATATTGTGAGTAGTCTGACCATCCTAAATAAATTCATTTTGGTCAGTACCTATAACGGATGAAAGACATTTTTCTAATCTTGATGCCAGAATTTTGGCAATGATCTTCACATCTGTATTAAGCAGCGAAATTGGTCTGTATGACTCAGATTTTGGTAGGAGATTTATCAGGTTTCAAAATTAAAGTTATTAAGGCTGTTCTCAGTGTGGGTGGCAAATAACCATTTTGAAATGACTCTTCATACATTTCCTTCAGGGGACCAACTAATTTGTTAAATAATTTATATATGTCAATCAGTAGACCATCAGGGCCGGCTCTTTTACCATTCTTTAGTTTTGTTATGGATTCTAAGATTTCTCTTTCCTCTAATATATTGTCTAAATTGTTTTTGTCTTCTTCAGATATACAGGTGCATTTCAACACATTAGAATGTCGTGGAAAAGTTCATTTATTTCAGTAATTCAACTCAAATTGTGAAACTCGTGTATTAAATAAATTCAGTGCACACAGACTGAA
>JAFVLL020026010.1:0-13100 GCA_021397915.2 Tor tambroides | reverse complement strand
AAAAAAAACGGTAAAATCCCCTATATGTTTAGGGATCAATACCAACGCTTTGTGCACGAACGTCAGCTTCAGACATAGTAAGTATCACGCCGCACGCGTCATATTTTGTTTTCCAAATTGCCTTTCTGAAAGAGCTTCTTGGCTTTCTGTAAGGCTAATTGCTAAAGCTACCATTATCTGTTTTCACTGATGCTGCCTTCACATGCTTCCAGAATGATCGTAAATAGGAATGTGGTAGTTAAAAATTGCATATGAAAGCAATGTGAAGTTGACCACTTGAATTTGTTGAGCTCATAATCACAAGTGGGACTTATAAAGTTTGCGATAGCATGCGAAGGCACCATGAGACCAGCTATGTCGTTATTTTTATCGCGCCGTGTGATAAAACTGAGTACGTTTTCTGTAAAGATAACAGGCTTGTACTAATAGTGGAATATTTATTTGTATGCCGGAGCTTGAGCTCTTGAAGCTCCACCCTCTTCTGAAAGGGGACTGGGAGCACCAGCTCATTTGCGTTTAAAGGGACAAACACAAAAATGGCGCGTTTTGACTCATACCCTAAAAGTGGCAGTTTTAACAAGCTATAAAAAATGATCTGTTGGGTATTTTGAGCTAAAACTTCACATATACACTCTGGGAACATCAAAGACTTATTTTACATCTTATAAAAAGTGGCATAAGTCACTTTTAAATTATGTTAATTATAAAAAGTAATTTGTATATACAAACAAATTAATGCCAATTGGCAAGGTTACTATACTTGCAAGTTTAATATTTTAAATAAAAAATATAATTTTACATACAGTTTTATAAAATATAAAATTGTGTTTTTGTGTGTGTTTATATATAGTATATACACACACACACACACACACACAAACACAATTTATGTAATATTTTTATTAAATAAATTTGACCATTTCATTACGTTATATAATTTTTTACACACATAGCCTATACATGTATACATTGCACTTTTTAAATAAAGATATAATCCTTTCAGCTGAGTGTGCACTGCATTGTAAAAAAATGATTTTTTTAAACAAAAACAAATATTATTGGAATACATATTATTTTAGTCTTTCTACTTCAAAATTTCATGTTTTATTCAATGTGTTACTTGCCAGTGTTTCTACAGCATTTTTTTTTTTTCAGTGTAGTAAACCATAAAATTTTCCAGTCGGGTTTTTTTTAGATATTTGACCTTTAGCTCACAAACACACTGTAATCTCTGTCTGTCCCAGCGCACACGTTTGTCTGGGGTCAAGCTTGTTTGTAAATGACCCTTTTTTTCTTTTAATATGTCAAGGTCTGTTTAATCAGTTTTGTTCTCTAAATGTCAGAGGGTTCATTTTTCAGACAGTGCACTTGTTTTTGGGCTCCATATGATGAATATTTACCTTCTTCAACCAAACAAATAACATATTTAAGAGAATTTGTAAAAAAACAAAAAAAGAAAAAAAAAGAAATGGCACACATTTTCTAGTTTCTACTTTCATTCTTTCTAATGCTGATATTGTGTTTTTCTGCATGGTCTCTTTCAGGTCCTGGTTTGGCGTTCATTGCATATCCGCGGGCAGTGTCCATGATGCCCATCTCTCCACTGTGGGCCTGTTTCTTTTTCATCATGATTGTACTGCTGGGGTTGGACAGTCAGGTATGAATCTTCACTGTTTTTTGTGCTTCACAGTTCATTTACAGGGCCCTATGATTTCCTTGAAAAAAAATTACTGTTTAACATCAAATGGCACAACATTTGGCAAAGACATTATGACAGAAATGTACTTCTCAATGTACTAACAGTAATAATAAAAAATGATTCAGCAATATATCGCATTTATTCTTCACTGTTTTAATTTCAACAGTAAACCTCAGTTGTGCAACACTCTGTTTACTAAAAATAAAAGGTATTCTTATATATAAATATAATATTTAATTACATTTGAAAAGATTAATTAAATTGTTGATATTTTATGCCTTAATTTAATATAGTAATTTAATAATTTATTTGATAATACATTTTTATTAAATCATAAATCCAGAAAAATTCAAACAGACAACACAGAATTTCTGAAAGAAATGTTATTAAATTATTAGTGTGAATGTATTCAATTGGTTGCACATGCTTTTTTATTACTAAAATTTAATTAAACCATTCAAATGAAATGAGGGAAACTTAAAATGGAAATCATTTGGGAAATCTGGGAGAAATAAAACTGAATTTGGGGGAAAACGGATTTAATAGCGCTCTAAAAATATCATTTATGTTAAACTTTTAATAAATTGTTGTTAAATTGTATAGGTTTCATGATTTAAATTAGACTTGCTTTTTTATTGCTAAAATGACATTTAACCATTAAAACGAAATCCTAAACAATTAAAACGCCAAAAAAGGATCAAACAGAATAAAATGTAATACACAGGGCCCTACATGTTAACATTTTATTTTGTGCATAATCCTGAATCATGACTTTGAAAATGTTTGCATACATTGTAAATATTAAGCCCAAACTGACAAATAATTACTCAAGTGGCTAGTAAACATCAATGAGCCAGAAGAAACACAGTTTGTTCATCTGCTCTAGTTCGTGTGTGTGGAGAGTCTGGTCACGGCTATGGTGGACATGTACCCGACTTTCTTCCGCCAGAAGAACCGCAGAGAGCTGCTCATCCTCGCCGTGGCCGTCGTGTCCTTCCTCGTGGGTCTCATTATGCTCACAGAGGTACTGGACCAACTCATCTGACTCAGTTGATTTATAAATTTGATTTATATAATTGGCAGATTTATAAATGGTCTCTGTCTGTCCGTCAGGGTGGAATGTATGTCTTCCAGCTGTTTGATTACTATGCAGCCAGTGGGATGTGTTTGCTCTTCGTAGCTATTTTTGAGACCGTCTGCATCGCTTGGATATACGGTGAGACTCCTCTTATATTGCCATGCTGTTTAGCGCCTGTGCATTTGGTGCAGGAAGCAAGAAAATGCCAGTTTTAAAATATTATTTAAACTAAATTACATGAATGATCAAATATTTAATTGCAAGGCAGCTCATTAGGTTTTGAAACAGTACTAATCTGTTATCTGTCACATTTTGTTGGTCATTTTCTTTGTTGCTTCTTAGGTGCCAATCGGTTTTATGACAATATTGAGGACATGATTGGTTACCGTCCTGGGCCGTATTTTAAATACTGCTGGCTCTTCTTCACCCCAGCCACATGTTTCGTGAGTCATTTACCTTCTACACTTTATTTACCTTCGAAAATGAGTACATTTAAAGGTTTTTTGTAATCTTAACTTTTCCAAGTAATTTTTTAAACCTCTTTAGATTACTTTGTTTTAAACCTCCTATAAATTAGTTTTAATTTTCATTCTAATATATATTTAATATATAGAATTACACACAGTGACTATTCAGTAAATATTGAAAAGGCAATATCTAATAAAATTATAATAAATTTGAATTCAAATCAGTCAAGTAATTGAATGCATTTTAAGGCTCTAAATGACTAAATTATAGCTGACTTAGAGATTGAAATCAATTTTTCAAATAATTTTTAAATATCACAGAACTTAATGCATCTAAGTACCAAGTTCTTGGGCTTTATAGTGACATCTACTGGTGTGGAGGCATCACGATGCAACAGCAAAAGATTTTGGTTGCTGATGCATTTTAAAAAACTCTCCCTTTCTAAAGATTTTAATTCACTTTAGTTTTACGGTCAACCGCTCTAATCTTATTTCCTCCGCTGCTTGTCTTGGCAGGGTACGTTTGCATTCTCCCTGATCAAATACACTCCTCTGAAGTATAATAACGAGTATGTGTACCCGTGGTGGGGTTACGCTCTCGGCTGGCTGCTGGCGCTCTCCTCTATGGTTTGCATCCCGCTGTGGGTTGTTTCTAAACTGAGCACGGCCAAAGGTTCACTGAGAGAGGTGAGTGATGCTAACTCAGTCTGACGTAACAGAAGAAATAGCACGCTGAAATACTGCTCTTATCATTTCTGCAACATTTAGCTTATATAACATATGCAGTATGCATATCCTTCTTGATTCACAATTTGATTGCACTGGCAACACACACACAAAAAAAATTGGTTACAAAAAATTATATTAAAAATACCAAAAAAACGGTTAACTTCTACATATATTTAAATATTTTTATTACTTTTATGTGCATATAATAATAATATTTTAAATATGTATATTTAAATATTTAGACCTAAAATATTATTATTATATTTTATATTAAATATTAATATTATTTAATTAAATAAAAATTATATATATATATATTAGTGCTGTCAAATGATTAATGGCGATTAATCACATCCAAAATAAAAGTTTTTGTTTATATAATATATGTATGTGTACTGTGTTTATTTATTATGTATATATAAATACACACACATTCAGTAAATATTTTGAAAATATTTATATTATATATAAATATATTTAATATATAAACATAACATATTTTTCTTAAATATATACATGCATGTGTTTGTATTTATACATACATAATAAATATACACAGTACACATATTATGTAAACAAAAACTTTTATTTTGGATGCGATTAATCGTGATTAATCATTTGACAGCACTAAAATAATTTTAAAGTATTAAAGTAGTATACAACCATATATATATATATATATATATATATATGGTTGTATACTACTTTAATACTTTAAAAAATGCATTGAGAAAACATGCATACTATACAAAAACGTGCAAACTATTAGCATTGGCTAAGTAGTATGTTATTCCAAACCTCTCCGCTTTTTCTCCTCAGCGTTTCCATGAGCTCATCACGCCCTCACCGGACCTCCCCAAAACCAGACGAGAGCAGGAGAAACTTCAGGCCATCTTTGCAGCCGACGGCGACACTCTTCGCCAGCGAGGCGGCCCGACCAAAGACGGGTACTTCCCTGTCAGCGAGAAGGAGTCGCACTGTTAGCCCGGCCGTCCTGTGATGGACCACTGTATGTTTCCCTGAGGGTGGTGCTTCTAAACCTTCCCATGATACCTCACACAATACTGGCAGCCAAATAAGCATTACGACAGAAGGTGACGCTCCATTTGAAGAGCTTCATGCTTGTTCTCACTGACCAGAATACACAAAAAGACAGTTTGTGTCAATATTATAGACAGCAGAACTTCAAAACACAATGTATTCACTTATTTTAAGCATGATATTGGAGAGGAAGATTAGGGTTAGCTAGCGTTACTGCTAATTTATGTCTTAACTAAGCCACAAAAGTGTAGACCCATGCACGATCAAATTTAATTGAATATGCATTGTGGGCAAGACTCTATAGGCAAAAACTTTTTTTTTATGCACTGGTCAATTTTGAGATTTTGGGCTATATGGCTTTCTGATTAATGGAAAGAAAACATCTCAAATACACTTTGAAGTTTTTATTACACTTTATCTATTTGCATCTGAGGATTTAAATGTGTAATACATATTTTTTGAGGCCATTTTCTCAAAATGAGATTTCTCTTCACTTACAGTAAGTAGTACGTACTTACACCGAACTTAACAGTTTTATTCATATTTATATTCTGAAGGTTTTTATAGAGGGATTTGTTCATATGTCATGTGGTTTACAACATTTTATTCCTAAAATCATGGTGAAATTATTATTTTTTCTGTCTGTTGACAGTATTTTCTGCTTTATGTAGTGATAAAAAGAGAAGGAAAAAAATCCCCTCTGTAAAAATCTTTAACTCTAGTGCTGTGTCAACAAAACAAAACAAGAATTTTGAACCTGCCTTTATCCAGTGTTCAGATTCATGGTCTGGAAATTTATGGAAATTTGTGCATATTTAATTATATTATGCCTCACGTGCATATTTTAGCCTAAAATTTTTGAAAAAAAAAAAAGTATACCCCCCAACGGATATAAATCCGTTCTTCAATTCCCGTACTATATGCAAATTTAACGGAGTTCACGTCAATGAAAGCAATAGATATGCACTGCATTTTATTCATTATCAGCTAATTTCAATAACAGAGACCGCAACAGGAGAGAGCGCGGCATCAGCACTGGAAAGATAGGTTAGTCTCACTACTTTTAATGAAGATGATTGTGTGTTAAGCGTCTGCGAATTACTTTCAGTTTCATTCGCGGCAGTTTGCGCGTCGGCTTGCTGAGATACTCAGCTACTCATCCGCGGTGATGCATGTTACATTAGCGCTGTCATATCTAACTATAACATGCCATGTAGCCTATAAAATGCTCTAACACATTTATTATTTTAATATTTTGGGAGGAGTAAACGCATGAAGTGACCAGGTGTAAACAGCCCCTTTGTGGCTCTTATATGCAAACTGAATAATAGGTGATGTAACAGACATTTTCAACACATAGTTAAGAGGCTCCACATGACATCCTGACCTGAGTCCTGCTGCCTTTGCACTAACCTTAGTCTCAAGTCATGCGCAGTGGCACACAAGAAAATCACCAATCATTGGATGCGTCAATCAAATATCAATTTAAAGAAATATTAACATACAGTAATAATCATGAAATATTTTGATGCGGACTCGGGAATAAGTCCAATTCCTAATATGTTCGAGTAGGAGTCAATACCGAGTCACAATGCACACAAGTCCATGACAAGACCAAGACCATTAAAATATGGTCTCGAGTTCAAGATCGAGTCCGAGTCTCGAGTACTCAACACTGTTTTATACACTTCAGAATTGATCCGGCTGCTTCTGTCTTCTGTCTCATCATCACTAAACACCAGTAAACATGCAGCTCATGCCATCACACTGCTCCATACAACACAACAGATGATGTTGTATGCTTTGATCATGAGCTGTTCCAAGTCTTCTCCATAATTTTTTCTTCCCGTCATTCTGGTGCAGGTTGATCTTAATTTCAGCCATCCAAAGAATACTCTTCCAGAAGTGCTCTGGCTTTTTTAGATGTTTTTTGGCAAAGTCTAATCTGGCCTTGTTTGCAGCTTGTGGTGAAGCCTCTGTATTTGCTCTGGTGAAGTCTTCTCTTGATTGTAGACACGTCTGCCTCCTGGAGAGTGTTCTTCTCTTGGCTGGATGTTGTGAAATGGTTTTTCTTTACCCTGGAGAGGATCCTTCGATCATCCAGCACTGTTGTCCTCCGTGGACGTCCAGGACTTTTTATGTTGCTGATCTCACCAGTGCGTTCTCTTTTCTCAGAATGTACCGAACGGTTGATTTGGCCGCTCCTAATGTTCCTGCTGTCTCTCTGATGGATTTGTTTAGTTTTTGAAGCCTAACAATCATTTGTTTCACTCGTATGAAGAGCTCCTTTGACTGCATGATGTGGGTTCACAGCAACAGCTTCCAAATGCAAATGGCACACTTAGAATCAACTCCAGACCTTTTACCTGCTTAATTGACGTAGAAATAATGAAGGAATAGCCCACATCTGTCCATGAAATGGCTTTTGAATCAATTGTCCAATTACTTATGGTCCCTTGAAAAAGTGGGGAGGTATATATTAAAGATCTGTAATTCCTTAACCTTTCCTCCAATTGTGATGTGAATACCCTCAAATTAAAGCTCAGAGTGTGCACTTTAAGCCCATATTCATAACTGTACCTTGAATATGTTTTGGTCAGCAGTTAAAATAATAAAAATTGTGCCTGTGTCCAAATATATATATGGACCTGACCGTATATATTTGATTCACCTGGGGTGTCTGGCCTTAAATTAAATATGCTCTGATTTGCGTGAGTTTTTGCTTTCAGTGTGGATTTTGTGTTTTTTTTGTGCTTCTAGGATATAAAATTCTGCTCTCAGTAATATTGACACAAAAGTTGAACTTCTACAGTCTAAACCTGGCTAAATATGAGCATTACCATTAGATTCAGAAAGGCTGAAGTGAAACAGGAAGATTCTCTGTAATGCACCCAAAGCCTCTTTGATCTTAAAATGATGGAGTGAAGGGTTGGATCTCTATAAGCTGTTTAACTCTGGAATTGATATTAAAGAACAACGCACTCAAAATTATTATTTTTTCATCATTTTTTCACCCTCATGTCATTCCAAACCTGTATTTCTTTAGCTTTATTTCTTCAGTGGAACATAAAAACACCCCTGGTCAGTGTTTTTATTGTGAGCAAAAGTGCAGTTTGGAGGTCTTATGTTAGTTTATCTTATTGTATCTTAGTTTTAGGCTGTAACCATGTCTTGAACATTGGGTTGGACATTTTTTATTTTAATTGGAGAGATGCTGTTACAAATTATTTAAAGGGATGAAAGATTTGAAGGGAATAACAAAAAATAAAGATAGTAGTAAAAGAACTAAAACCTATTGTAAGTAATCATTTGAACTATTTCCAAATAATTACCATATTTTTATGTTAAAACATAAACATTTAGGCTACTCTTAATCATATGCCTAATATGACTAAATGGCTTTGTTAAAATTTCTTGTCTCTCACATTCAATTACGAAGTAGGTACATCACATGAATTAGCCTACCTAAACTGCATAGGCTTTTTTTTTTAAATTCAAAACGGCCGAATTTGACAAGAAACTCAAATATTGTGCATGATCGCTGGATATTACTTACATTTCTATCATTAAACAGTTGTCACATATTAATGTTTGCCGCCTTATATCTTACCTCCAGCTGGTCGACCGTTTAAATGAAGCGCGCGCGCGGGAATTCAAATTCCGCTTCTTTGAACGGTAAGCTCCGCCTTCTTTGATTTGATTGGCCATCGCAAACATTTTGATATTGACGAGAGCAGACCGCTGAAGCAGATATTCCTAAAAATATTTTTTAAATATATATTTTACACAATTATTTCATTTCATTTTAATGTTTTGGCTCAGATTCTATGTAAAATAAATAAATAAAACTCAAACGAGTTTGGAATGACATAAGTCATTAAATAATAATGACACTTTTTTTTAAGGTGAACTATTTTCCCTGTCAAACCCTTTGCTCAGCAGGTGGAAGAGTAGAACACCATCAAAGTGGATGTTGGAAATAGAAACTGGAGTGTCTTTTATGACAGTTCAAACAATCAATGCATCTGCTTTCTAAGGAAGCAAATTAGTGTTTTTTTTTAAGAATCCATGTGGATGTGCATCATAAATACAGGTTTTATACTCAGAACCATCTTGCATGAGTTATAAATGCCTATGAAGGTTTTAGAATACAGATCTGATAGTATTACATGCAGGAATCAGGAGTAATGGTACTGTTTTGAGGTGATGTGAAACAATTTACAGTGTTACACAGGGTCATTCATCATTTTCGTGCACTTGTTTAAGAATGTTTTAGGATATAAATCATTGTATCTCATGATTTTGTATTTTTATTGTGGAACTTTATTAAAGCAGCGTACGATTGTCTTGAAGAATCTACTGTTTAACAAATGTGATAAATGTATGAAATTTTAACATCTGCACAAATCAATCAGATTGCATATTGAGGACCAATCAGATGTATTTCTTTTTCCTTGTTTTCACTGGTTCGTGCTGTCATGATGTATATGAAGTGTTGGAAGTGTCCTGTGAAAGCAGACCACCAGCAGTCTTTGTGTATATAACCTGTACAGAACGGTTTGGGTTTTACAACTTTGTAAATGTGTTTTGAGCCAGATATACTTTATTACTCATGTACATTAAATCAATAAAAAAATACAACTATTATGCACAAGTTTGAGAAATTTATTGTAATTAGAGACAAACATATTAAACTTTTTTTTGCATTTGAACACAAGAAACAAAAGCTCTCTTAAGAGCAAACACAATATAGAGAGGTCAAATATGATAAAATATCAATCATAATTTGAGTAAATAATGCTGATGCATTAAATTAGTTTCAACATAAGCATACATATTTTTGTTAACTTTGTTAACACAAGATTTCTAATATTAAAGCCTTTTGAAAACTTGACATATACCTGCTAAATTAATAATGTAAATGTAAACGCATATCTCTTATGAGAACATTGAAATCCTAAATTACATGCTTACACATTGCTTTCTTTTTCAAAATGAAACTATATTTACATTCGCATGAACAGGAATGTATAAGACCAAAAAACAAAAAAGCAAAACATAATATATAGAGACAATATCAGCAATAAATTATCTAAATAATGTACTGGTGCATGAAATTACCAGCAAAACAAGCTCTTTCTTGCAAATTCGTGCATTAAAATCTTGTGAATACTTGACAATTTCTGTATTTATTTGTGCTCTTCTCATGTAAGTCTTTTTGAGTTAAAAAGTAAATGCATAAATCTAAATAACGTAAAAGCATTTCTCTGAGAATATTGCAACCCTAAATTAGCCTACATGCATGCTTGCAAGCACATATTACTTTTTACATTGCATGTTTTTTAAAATCATTTTTTACATATTTATTCTTAACACACAACCCTTTCAAGGAGCAAAAACAATATATAGAGGCTAAATATAATAAAATATCAACAAAAAAGTAGGTGCATAATGTTAAATATGGCATTTACGTATATTTTAAAAGTTTTACTTTACATTTTGTTTAATCGTACGGGCTTTAAAAAATACAATAGAATATTATTTACTTCTAAATGTTTGGTTTTATGAAATTTAGTAGACAGAGCAGCGATGTCTCCTTTCATTGGTCACTTTTGGCGTCTAGCAGCCAATGAGATCGTTGCAGCACCGCGGAGCGCCTCGCGGGGGCGCCATAGCCCCTCCCCCGCTGCGGATCCGGTCAGTGTTTACGGAAGTGACGCCTGACGTGACGTGTCATTTTCCGCACAGGCATTATGGGATCCAGGAACGAAGAAAAAATCATGAAACTCAGGCGAGAAGCGCGCTTATAGATGATATATGTCATAAAGATCATCTCGACCGTAACGATCAGCATGATTATGATCATGTGTGTGACACACAGCAGCGTTCGCGGCTGAACACCGACTCGTTTATTGATGTGTGTGCAGCACCGAGGGTTATTTATGTGTCTCGCGCTGGAGCCGAAACATCACGGTCGCTTTAATTGATTTATTAATCATTCGTTAGAGTTGAATTAGTGTGGAATGAGTGTGAAGATGTCCACCAGCAGCCCCGAGGCGGTGAAGAAACTCCTGGAGAACATGCAGGCGGATCTGCGCTCTCTGTCCATGGAGTGCAAGAAGAAATTTCCTCCAGTCAAAGAGGTACATACACAGATACATAATATATACATACAGTGCGTACATATATGTATATATGCATATATAATACACTTATATCTACGGGTTTATCTCTATAGGTATACATATATGTGTATGATATATGCACGTCAACTGTTATTGACAGTTAAGGGCTAAACTTGACTGAATGTACATGTACATATGCACATGAAAAACTATATAAAGTATATTATATTATATGTATATAATATATTTATTAAATAATGGTATTATATAATAAATATGTTCAGTAAAATTCAGTACAATGTTCATTAAATATTAAATAAAATTACATTAAAATTATATAACTTTTTCAATTAAAAACTGGCCAATATATATTGCACTGCTACACATAATATATATATATATAAAAAACAAAAAATATATATACATATATACTGTATCTTAATTAGTGCTGTCATACGATTAATCGTGATTAATCACGTCCAAATGTTTTTATTTACATAATATATTTGTGTGTACTGTGTTTATTTATTATGTATATATATATATATATATATATATATATATATATATATATATATATATAAATACACACACATACAGTATAATTTTGAAAATATTTACATGCATATATTTATGTTCATATAATTTATATATATATATATATATATATATAAATATAAATATTTTTTATTATTTTTTTTTCTTAAATACATACTGTATGTGTGTGTATTTATATATACATAATAAATATACACAGTACACACACATATATTATGTAAATAAAAACATTTATTTTGGATGCGATTAATTGCGAATAATCGTTTGACAGCACTAATCTTAACATATAATGGTATAATTTGGGAATAGTTTATTAAATGTTATTAAATAAAATTTATTTAAATTAAAATTAGACAACATTTTTATTTAATTTAAATTAGATACAAACTGACCAATATTCCTCTGCTACATATAAAATTAGTTTTTTAAACAGTATCAAGAAAGGCAGATATATAATACATATGTGCATGGAATCTAAACATTGACAATTAAGGGCTTGACTGGACTTTATGAACATGTAAAAAAAAAATATATATATATCTTATTAATTTATATATAATATAGCTTAATATACTTTATAATATAGCTTTATATATAATGGAATAATTGGGGAATTCAATGCAATGTTAATTGAATAGTATTAAAGAAAATTCATTTAAATTAATATTAGACACTTAGAAAATTGGTTTCAGTTTATCGTAATAATGTGTGTATGAGACACTCCTTAAATCTGTGTGACGTGTCAGAAAGATGCATTATGTCATTGTTACTGTCCACTTAAAGTGTCGCTGAGCGGCTGTCACACATCTGAATCTGAATGCACTGATTTATCCAGGTGTCGGGTTGGACTGCATCTCACTTCAGTGAGTCAATGAATCATGTGATGAATTGAGCTGTTTTAGTGGGTTTTTCAATTTATTTTTTGAATGGCTCAGACTCTCTACAGTGAGCTAATTTGGCTTTTTTTATTGAACAGTGTGATTGTGTCGGTTACTGATGTATTATAATTTTTTATACAATGGTCATAGTTTCTTATAACTAGGCAAGTTTTTGTGATTTTGTGATGTGGTGCTTGAAATGTGGTTGCTGTCCTTCAGAATAATATAAAAAAAAAGATATTTGAGGTTGTTGTTGAATAGCCAATTAATACTTCTTAGTTAGATTTATGTACTATATGTACTTTATTATATATTTTAAAAATGTGACCCTGGACCACAAAACCAGTCTTAAGTGTCAGTTTTTTTTAAATTGAGATTTTAAATTGAGATTTCATCTGAAAGCTGAATGAATAAGCTTTCCATTGATGTATGGTTTGTTAGGATCAGACAATATTTGGCCGAGATACAACTATTTGAAAATCTGGAATCTGAGGGTGCAAAAAAAATCAAAATATTGAGAAAATC
>JAFVLL020026008.1:72601-97729 GCA_021397915.2 Tor tambroides | reverse complement strand
TGTGTGTGTGTGTGTGTGTGTGTGTGTGTGTTTGTGTGTGTGTGTTTCCTCCGGCTGTCACACTAACAGATCCCATCCTAATGCCTGGCATTCCCAGTGCAGCACTGAAATTCCATCCTGCATTTCGACAGATGTGTAAATTCCACAAGTCTGTGTGTATTATAGGCCCTTCAGTATGTAAATATAACACCGAATGCTAAAGAGGATGTCGTCTCCTCTCTGTGGAGTAGTAGTAGACTATTGCCGCCAGTCCATTCATTGAGTTTCCATCTCCCTCTGTCTTCAGGCTTCTTCTGAAAGCAGGTATTGACATCAACAGAACCACTAAAGCTGGCACAGCGCTCCATGAGGCCGCCCTCTATGGGAAGACAGAGGTAGTGCGGCTACTCCTGGATGTAAGTTGATCCGTTTTTTAGAGATGTCTCTACAGGGGTCACCGACCTTTCTAACAGTAATTGTCTTTTAATTTTAGCTTTTGAATCACTGTGCAATTGAATTTTCAGAACAGTTTATTGTAACATCCTGTCATATGCTTCTTTTTGAGAATTTTCTTTCACAAGCAACAAAACTAATATGTTTATGTCCTCTGTATTTGTGTGGATCGAATCCAGAATCACTTGAGGAGGAATCAAGATGCATTAGTGATTTGATTTTTCCACTCTGAATGTGCTTCTGCTATTCGACAGACACCATTTACCCGTCTTAATGTTTGTTTCTTGTGATGGCAGAATGGGATTGATGTCAATATCCGTAACACTTACAATCAAACAGCTCTAGACATCGTCAACCAATTCACCGCATGCCACGCCAGCAAAGACATCAAGCAGCTCTTACGAGGTGAGATGCAATCTGACATTTATTTTAAGACTGTACTGACTGTATTTTATCTCCTTAAGCTTGTGAACTGTAGCAGCATGTATGTGGAGTGTGTTTGTGTTCATACCGTATATACACAGTATGTGAGAGTGTGTACTTGGTGAAGTTTGTGTGTTTGGGAATGGCCCTTCTTTGGTTTGTAAATGGTTATGGGAGACATTTAAGCTGTCATTTAGTAAGCAGCTGTTTAAACTCAGGATTATATAACCTGCTGCTTTCTCTGGCTGAGCGCATGAAAGAGACAAAAGACATCTCCTGTGTGTGTTTGTGTGCAGATGCATACCACAAATCTGTGGGGCCCTCCTATGAAACATAAGACGGGGCCCCACCCACAAGTACTGACGTCATATGTGAACATTTGTATCAGGATGAAACTGTAATAGTGACAATCATGTTATTTTCTGTTTACTATTTCTCTTTACTAATTCCCTTTATAAATGTGGCCTTTAAGAATGCACTTTTTTAACGGCATCATGCATGATTCCTGGAGGCATACTTTTTAAAACTGAAACTGTGATTCACACAAAATCCATCAGGTGATGCATGGGCATTTTGGAACGGTGTACTTGCACATTTCAGAATGCAACTTGTGTAATCAACTGTACTCTCACAAAACCCAGACCAAATGAACTCTGAAGTCTAGCGTCAAACAGACTCAGTCCACACTAAAAGCTCTTTGTGAACACACTATATATATATATCTCAGTGTGACGCATGTCCTGGACATTAGTGAGTGGGAATGTGAAACATTTCATGTGTGATCTTCATGCATTCTGCAACATCTGCAGTATTTATTGCCATTTTGTACAGGTGGGTATAAATAAATATTTGAAGTGATTGTTGATATAAGACACTCTCGTTCTGTTTGTGTCGTCTTTGAACTCGGGCAGTAAACAGACAGCTCTTATCATAATGAGCACAGACAGGCCCGTCTGCTTTAACCAGAGCTGCTCTGTGTGTGTATGTGGGCCACAACGCTTCCCTAAACCTCTGACAGATTCAGAGAGTTAATTATTGATTCAGTGAGCCTGCTGTGTGTCCGTGTGTCAGCACATTCCTTCCACTGGAATAAAATCACAGAAATGACACGCCGAGAGCTTCAGATGGCAGGGCCTCACTAAACTATTTTTAGAAACACTATTACATTTTTCGCATTTGCATTTTTATAACATTTCTCCAACAAATTCTCATAAATAAAAATATAATGGGGAAATGTACTTAAGAAAATCAAGCACTATATCAATTACAGTAATAGTAATATATTTTAATATTAGAATTTTGTCAGCCTAAAAACCATTACGCCTATGGAGAGTCTCCATAAAACATGGAAACGTGTGTGTGTGTGTGTGTGTGTGTGTGTGTGTGTGTGTGTAATTGTCTTATTTCTTCCTTTTGATTTTGAGCTGGACAATTTCATGAGATTTAGCAATGTATTGTAATGTACAGTAGGTGGTATCTTCCAGTATCTGAACTCTCTGAATTTCTGGTTTTGATTCAACACAGATATATGTGTGTGTGTGTGTGTGTGTGTGTGTGTGTGTGTGTGTGTGTGTGTGTGTGTGTGTGTGTGTTTTCAGAAGCTACAGGAGTTCTTCAGGTCAGAGCTCTGAAAGACTTCTGGAATCTTCACGACCCCACGGCCCTCACCATACGGGCCGGTGACGTCATCACGGTACGGCCGCTTACATGACTTCATTAAACCTCTTGTGTGTGTGTGTGTGTGTGTGTGTGTACGTCTACGCTTCTCTTAAGTACTATACCAAACCCCTGTGTCCTCAGCCAGTCTATTCAACTAGCGTTTCAGAAGCAGTTTCACTTGAACTGAGGCCAGATTTTTCTCTCTTTCTCTTTCCACGAGTTCTTTCTGTTCATCGCCTTGGTTTTTTGAGGGCGCTAAAGATAAACTCACAAGTGTTTATTGGTGAACCCAAACCAACATACATTTTCACACAGCATTGTTTCACAGGAAGTTGTGGGCAGAGAATAAGTGCAGTCTAAGGGTCATTTACTGGAGGGTTTAGAGATGTATTTCATGAGCTGAATGCTCTCGCTGTTGTTTTGTTGTCGGGCCTGCAGCTATTATATGCTTTATGCGTGTTTGCTTAGGGTGGGCGGCTGGGTTATGTTATCTAACTTTCAAAAGCTTTCAGATCATGCATTGTCTTTGAACTCCCGACCTCCTCCTCTGTTTTGACTGGTTGTCAAGGATGAAAAACAGCTGGATTAAAAACCGAGCGGGTTGCGTTTGCAACAGTACGGGTGAGATCACCGTGACGTCAGTGTGTTCTGCTGTTGTGATTGGCAGGTGATAGAGCAGCACGTGGACGGACGCTGGAAGGGTCACATTCATGACACCCAGAGGGGAACAGACCGAATTGGCTACTTCCCCCCCTCCATAGTTGAGGTCATCAGCCGACGCTCAGGTACAATAATAACTTCAATTGTAGCAGGTTGACCAAAGTTTTGAAGCTTCACAGCCCGTGGTTGCTATATGTTTCAGTTTGATGGATTTTATTACAGCCATTAACCCTGCAAATAACATTGTTTCCTTTACTGAATCAGTAACATGCTGACAGATGTACCCTAGACGTGTCTCTGTCTTCCATCCTGCTGCTTCCCATGTAATAAACGTTCATCTCTAACCTCCATCCGCTTGCTTTAACCCTCTGCTCCTGTCATGTGTGTGTTGTCCTGTAGGGGGCACCCTGTCACGACACGCCTCTCTGCCCACCCATAGGCAGCAGCTGCTCTCCAGGTCCGCCCTCAGTCCCAGCTTGAGTCTGAGCGGGGGCGGGACCCCTCAAACTGATGACTCCTACACTCTGTACACCACTAACCCTCACCTGGTCCTCCCACACGCCAACGGTCTGAGCACCAACCCAGGTATACCCACTCGGTCCCATCTCTAAGGGTGCTTTCTCACACGTTTCCACCTGGTATTAAGATGTTTTCAGTGATCCAATCACAAACGGTCAGCTGAGACTCATACTGTTTCCACCTGGCTTTAAAATGGCTTTTAAATGCATCTCCTGTGACCATGGATTTTCTTGAGACACTCTCCCATTTCGTCACACACTACATCACTTTTGTGGGAGTGCTAAATGTGTTATATGAATACTGTTGACGGAACAATCCTATGTTAAGTGGATTACAAGTTATTGGGAAATGAAGCAAATAAAAAGGATCTAGAGAGCAGCTGCAATTTCAGCTTTGTTTTGGTACAACGCAGCAAAGTTTGAATCGCTTGTTTTGGTGTGTTTTCTTACAACACGTCCCCACAGTGTTAGGTCAGTAGGCTGTTTAAATGCATTCAAACATATAAGCTTCTACACTACAAAAGCAATATGGTTAAATGCTTTTTTTGACTATTTCTTGAAGTGGTTGAACACGGAAAAGCTTAAAACCTTTTAGACCCCATTCATGCATGTATTTAATGTTGTCCACTTGTGATCGGATCGGCGAAAACACATTTTAATTCCAGGTGTAAACAAGGCCTAAAGCTATTGATGCGAACCTGAGTGTTTGACGTCAGAGATCAGTGTGTTCTGAAAGCACTTTTCTGAACTCTGTTGCACACCAGTGACTGGTATGTGTATGGTACTTTTGCATCCTCGCTACATGTGTTTTCATGCGTTTCGCCATGAATGCAACAGGTATTTAAAAGGTTAGTTCACCCCAAAATGAAAATTCTGTCATTAATTACTCACGCTCATGTCGTTCCAAACCCCTAAGACCTATGTTCATCTTTGGAACACAAATTAAGATATTTTTTTTATGGAATCTGCCGTTTTGGAGAGTAACCAAGAACGTAATCGGCGTAATCAGCGTTGTGATACTCTCCAAAATGGCTGAAGACAGTAACTCGGGGGAGAAGCATTGTTGAATAAAGTCGTTATTTTTGTTTTCTTTGCACACAAAAAGTTTTCTCGTAGCGACTCAAAACTGAAGTTGAGCCCCTGAGATTTCTGCAAGTTAGTTTGATTTGGATGGACTGAGAAGGATCTTCATATATTGCAAATGTAAGATTACGTCTACATCAAACACGCTAAAAAGATGCCAGTAGCAGATTTAGAATGGTTAGTATATGAAAGTGTGCAGATGTGTTACCCTGTATCCAAGGTCCTCAAGTAGGTCACAGGTGCTGGTGTTGACACTGGTCTGCCACACCGACTCTTTAATACTACAGCCGTACATGAAAACGTTTTTCTTCTGTGAATGGCCGTGATAGTCGCAGAAGACCTAAACGCACACAGTTAAGAGACACACTGCTGGTGTCATTAAACCGTTTAAACAGAGTTCTCTCATATAGAGCATGATGCTCTCTCACCAGTGGAGTTCTTCCTGTAGCTCTGAGGTACTGCAGGAGACTCTTGTCACATGGGCTGTTTTACCGATGTCCTTACTATGTTTCTGGACCTGGGAACATTACAGTTGCGTTGCTGTGTATGGAGGGCCAGAGAGCTCTCGGACTCCATCAAAAATATCTTAAGCAATTAATGACAGAATTTTCATTTTGGGGTGAACTAACCCTTTAAGGTTTTTTAAGATTTGCAGGCTAATAAATGGTTTAAACCCCTCCTCAGCAGCCACACGGTCGATTTAGGAGCCAGACTTCGTTTTGTGTTTGCAGACATGATGTAAATATGCACTAGAGAATGATGCAAGCCTGCAACTTCTCTCCAAATCTGACACAACTCATAACATAAATAAAACCTGTAGGTAACCTGATAGGACAAGAACCTGGTTTTGTAACACGGATTTGTTGCTATTTTATGTAATTTGTTCATTCTTAATTCTTTCTAGTGCAGTGCAATTCTAGTGCAGCTTTAAATATTTATACTCGCATGTCATTAGATCCTTAAAAACAGTTCCATGGCTTTTAATAGGGAATTGGCAGTTTGACCAAAATCTTATATCACAGTAGTGATTAAGATCACAAAATATTTATTTTTGCTTTTATAAATGGTTTATATATGAAATAACCATGTGGTATTGCTATTTTGAATGAAGTACTTCACTTATTTTCTAGATGTAAACAATAAAATTTAGAATTATATTATTAATCATTGGCAGTTGGGGCAAACGGTTGATTATGGACCCTGGGTGGGCTCATGGTTCTTCTGTGTGACAGATATAGTAGAAACACCGTCTTTGCATATAAACTCCATCCAGTGGCACACACTCATCAGAAGCCCCTGATTTGAGACACACACACCCTTATTATCCGCCCACAAGACTGAGGCCAGTGGCCCAAAAAGTGTTTGTGTCCGCTAGGTGGACCTCCCAGCAGTCTGTCCCAGCACATGACCCCCAGCATGGAGGACGTGTGGGTTTTGCGGAACTCCTGCACTGGTAAGAAACGCTGCACTCCCCTCCTCTGAAACGCTCCTTCCCTGCGCCCCCTACTGGCTGTCACCCCCTCCATGCTGCAGACAGACCCTCTGATTGGCTGGCCTATCGGACGCCACACAGACCCAGCTGGTGTGTCCGTCTCCAGATGTTAGCGTGCTGCGAACTCTCTCGCTCCTGTAGCAGAACGTATTGTCGGTTGTGTGCTGTCATCTGTAAACCCCATCACCACATGCCTGTGGCTTTGCCCTGCTACCCCCACCCCATCCTGCCTGCTGCTTGAGTAGAAATCCAGCCCATTGGCACAGTGGGTACAGTGTCCTCACAGCCGTGGGGTGGCACACTGGCATGGCAGTGCAGATGGCTGCTGTGATGGCATAATCGCGGTCATGTTATGATTGCATTGACTCACTGGACTAATGCCTCTATCTCTCTCACAGCTGGGGACAGGAACAGTGTGGGCAGCACTGGCAGTGTGGGCAGCACCCGCAGTGCAGGCAGTGGCCAGAGCACAGAAAGCAACAGCGCCCCCAATGGACCACAGCAACACACCACCAGCCCTGACACCAGCAAGGTAAGCATTCGCTGTGTTCAGTCACAGGCATGATGCTTTGTAAGAAGCACAACTTAAAGAGTTCCCATTTAGAAATACCAGGGAAAATGTGATTTCCGGGTCTGTTTCTGTAGTAGATAAACATTTTTCTAATTATGATGTTATTAAAAATTGGAATCTTTTCGAAATTTGGAGTCATGGTCTTATGACAGGTGCTTTTAGAGGTAGTGAGCGATAACGAAATGTCTTAATTTGGATAAAGAGAAATTAGATTGAAATGGTACATTTGTGTTAAGAACATCTGGTGATCATCTTGAAGAGTTAATGTTGCTATTTTAGCAGGTAAAATGTTTTGTTCCATGTATAAAGAATTTGTGTTTTGTCTCATTTAAGACATTTGTATACTACTAGCTATAATGTTTCAGTTAAGTCCAAGGATTCATACCTGACATGTAGAAGAAAATTCGGCACATCACAGCTCCCCAAAAAACAACAGTTCCTTAAATTTCGAAGTCCACATCTCTTCATCAGACCATAATGGACCTGTTTCCTGTTATTTTTGTTAAACTTGTTTAGCTTCAGGCAAACATTTTTCGTTCCTATGTGAACTAAAGTTTTATAGTTAAGGTTTCTTCTGACTTTTATTTCATTTTAAACAGGCAACGCCCTCTGTTGTGGATTTACTACAGCCAGATCATAACAAACTTCCAGACACATCCACAGGTAAAGAGCTACCTGTGTCATATTTACTGTTTGTATCTGTATACAGCTTACGGTAACAGTATTTGGACACAAATGTATGAACGTTACTGCATTAGATAACAAAATATCAAACCAAGTTCCTCTGAGAAGTTCTGTGTGAACTTACGTTATAACGGACTTCATACATCAACTTTAAAATTGCCAAAACACTAGCTAATTCAAAGACATTGAAAATGCTTACAGGTGAATCTTGGTGCATGTATTAACATGAGTATGTGTGGTGTTGTTCTGAAGGAGTTCCTCGTAGACCTGTGCTGCCCACACAGAGGCCAGGAGAGCAGGGTTTCTCTCAACAGTTTGTGCGTCCACAACAGCTGCTGGAGGGCAAGGTCAGAAAGCACTATTACAGTTAAGACTTAGATAGACCTGATTATATTTTGATATGGCAAATTAATTTTGTATTGTTATAAGTTGTATTACAACTTTATGAAAATACTGACATCAAAATGTTGATTATATAATTATACCACACCATTATACCATTGGTATACAAGTATACTAATAATAAATGTGAGTATAAGAAAGTACAACTGTTAATTGAACCCGAAAATGAGATTATATAAAATATATCATAATAATACACAAAAAACATAATACATATGGAGAAGCCGTATTTTATAAAAAGTGTCATACAACAGCAGTTGTATCCTGCATTCTGCTTGCTACCTGTCATGTCTTATGTCTTCATGTCTTTTATCATTCTCAGGATGCTGAGGCCATCTATCAGTGGCTTAGTGAGTTTCAGTTGGAGCAGTACACTGCTAATTTCCTCAACGCTGGCTATGATGTACCTACCATCAGCAGAATGACCCCAGAGGTACAATCAGAGCGCCAGTGTTTGGTTGCTTTAAGAAGTGCCACTCATTCTTGTTACTGCAGATAGAGTTGATGTTGATAAAGTATTATACCATTTTTCAGGATCTCACGGCTATTGGTGTGACTAAACCAGGTCACCGGAAGAAGATTTCTCTTGAGATCGGCAACCTCAGCATTCCAGAATGGCTCCCAGAGTACATACCAGTAAGTCACTACACACTATAGTATGCATATACCTGTCTATGGTGTTGTCTTCAGTTCACTCACAATTAAAAACTCATCTCTTAGCAGGATCTTGGGGAGTGGCTGAGCGCCATAGGTCTGCCACAGTATCATAAGAAACTCTCAGAGAATGGCTATGACTCGATAAACATTGTCCGAGATCTCACATGGGAAGACTTGCAGGAGATTGGCATCATCAAACTAGGTGAGTTTAAACGAAACACTGAATTAAAGTACACTGTGGTGGTTGTAGTTATAGGGTTACCAAAACCAAAGAAAAAAAGAAAAATTGTGTGTTCTTGTTATTGTAACGGAGGCCAGATAGTAAGAGCTATGGAGGTAAACCAGGCGCAATAGCTACTGACGCTAGCGGCTGTGGTCTTTAGCATGCTTGTTAGCGCACCTGCTTCCCATGTCAGAAACGCCCGCTCAAATCCCACATGGAGCAGGGCAAGTAAAGCTGGAGGGGTTACATTGGTGCCGTGACCCGGATGAGAGTGAAGTTTAAGGGGAGAGTGTAATGGAGTTCGGCTTGTAAGATCTATGAAGGTAGAACTGATCCTGATCTCAAGAGGTGCACTAGAGACTGACGCTAAAGGCTGTAGTCTTGTTAACATGCATGCCTCCCATGCCTAGAAATCTTGAATACCGAGTAGAACCAGAGGGTGGGGGACTTGAAAATTTTTGTTGTCTAAATATTGCTAGTGTACAACTAAACTTGCTTTCAAACTAAAGCAAGCATGATATTTAAGAAAATCATTCTTTTGAATTGGTTATTTTTAATGAATAGGTTCACACTGGTTCAGATGAATCATTATTAGAACAGAATTTGAATGATTGTTAAAAAAACCTATATCCATTGGTCATTAATGATTGACAAAGCCACAAATAATTGATGAGATACATGGGTCAAAAAGTGTGGAAACGCTGTATACACTTCACCCTCCATCCATATGCAAAATTAACCGATGGTGATTTAGGTGTTTTTATGCCCATTTGCTCAAGGCAAATAGACTTGTGGGTTTAGTAAACCTGAATTTTGTAATTTTAGTAAAATTTAATTTTGCTTTGATTTCTCAAATCAACTTTGAAATTGATATCTACTTATATCTTTGTACAGATCTTTGTTAAAAGTTCAATGTTTTATAAGTATTTTGTTACACTTTTCACAACCATTTGGCATTAGAAAGAATGAAAGGAATGAATGTGACGTGTGGCCAACAATGGTGTCCCATACTTGGAATTTGTGCTCTGCATTTAAGTGCATTTAAGTCCATCCAAGTGCGCACACACAGCAGTGAGAAGTGAACACACACACACACACACACACACACACACACACACACACACGCAAACAAACACACCGTGAACACACACCCGGAGCAGTGGGCAGCCAATGCTGCAGCGCCCGGGGAGCAGTTGGGGGTTCGGTGCCTTGCTCAAGGGTTTCACCTCAGTCATGGTATTGAGGGTGGAGAGAGAGCCCTGGACATTCACTCCCCCAGGACCTGAGACTCGAACTCGCAACCTTTGGGTTACAAGTCCGACTCTCTAACCATTAGGCCACGACTGCCTCCCATTAAACACTGTAGCATGAGAACGGTCATTATTTCAGCCACATTTCAACATTGAAGGCCAATCACATTTCCCTTGGGTAGCTCTCTTTTTAGTTTTTGTTCTTACTTGCCATGACCTTGACAAGGACATTTTAATTTTTATTCATCTGGCATGATTCTGGGTAGACTCGCCCACAGATAAATCTGATTGGTCTAAAGTCCTTTTCTAAATGACTGTAAATTCTTGTGTGACATGTACAGTTAGTGTTAAGTCAGTTTATGTGTGTGTGTGTCTCTCTGATAGGCCATCAGAAGAAAATGATGCTTGCAGTAAAGAAGTTGTGCGATATTCATAAGGCTCTTCTACAGACAGAATCAGGGCAGGGCACACTGCGGCGCAAAACCCCCGCAGCCCTGGACCTGGTCACTATTGAGCCGCCTCCTGAGAGCGGCGACCTCCCCTCGCCCCACACGCCCAAGATGATGACTTTCCAGGACAGTGAGCTGAGTACTGAGCTACAGACCACCATGTCCTCCCACTACAGTGGCTGTCAGGACGGACTGGCCATCAAGAACGCAGTAGGTATGTCCTCCAGTCAGGAGAGCATTGACACGCGCTCTCGAGGCTCCGGACGCTCTCAGGAGCCCCCCAGCACCCCCTCCTCCACTTCTGCTGCAACCCCTTATAGCCGCTCCCGAGAGAGCTTAACGAGCCCAGACAGCAGTCCTGCTAAAGAGCGCAACATTCCAGAAGGCCGTGACCAGATCCCACGTCCTCAGCTACCACAGCAGCTGCCGTTCAGTGCGTCCGCAGGCTTTAAATACCCCGCAGTGCCTGCCAAACCCAAACTCAGCTCTGCTCCTTCTCCACAAGGCTCTCCTGTTCATAAAACCCTCAATTATCCACGTTCACAATATAACAGTGCCACGCTTGACCGTCACTCTCCTAGCGTGACCAAGAAGCGCACACAGAGTCTGTCCCGGTATGCTTTGTCAGACGGTGAACCAGATGAAGATGATGATGATGAAGCAGCTCAGCTGGCCAGTATGGCCATGCCTCCGTATGCCACACTGAGCCGCAAGCCTACCCGTGGCCAGCTGGCACGTCTTCAGTCTGCACCTGAGCAGTCCGTCGGCCGAAGCCACTCTTTTGCCATCAGGTCTCGGCGTAAAGGGCCTCCTCCTCCACCACCTAAACGGCTTAGCTCCGTCAGCAGCAGCAGCACTAGTGTTGAAACCGTCTCTGACACTCCAGCATCACCTTCTGAAGAAGGTGAGAATGGCAGACCTGGGACCGTAAAGAGCATCGCAGCTGCGTTAGAAACAGTCCTACCTGCACCTACGGTGGAGCTCCTTCAGGAAACCACTACAGATGTTTCCAGTACCAACGAATGGTCCAGGCACAGACCTCTGAGTCAGACCGAATCCACCCCAGTGTCCGCCAAAGCAGATACCGATAGAGCAACAAAGTCCGACTCTGAGGAGGAGGATGGGACGAAGGATTCAGGCCTGGAGAGCTCATCCTCGCCTCAGAACAGCTCCAGTGAGTGCATCCCCTTTGCGGAGGAAGGTAACCTCACTATCAAACAGAGGCCCAAAGTTGGTGGGCCTCTCAAGTCAGAGACCACTTCTGAGTCGCCAGAGAAGGCCAAACCGGCCAAAACCCCTGAAGTTCCAGAGTTCAACCTCAAAGAGTCAGACACAGTAAAGAGACGGCAGAAGCCAAAAGAGAAAGAGCAGTCAAACACAGCGTCTGACAGCAGCCCAAATGGCACATCAGTTTTAGAGACTCAGGACACAGTGAAACTCCGCATCAGCGAAACAGATATGAGCCTGCCATGTGTGGAGCTTCCAGCCAAACCAGTGAAAGCACCTCCACCTCTTGCTCCCAAACCTCCTAGTCCCCTGAATTCAACACGGCACGCCTCTAAACCAGATCCTGCTCCTGTGACAGGTACAGCCTACAAATAAACAGCCTATTAATAAAGTTAGTTAGCTTTTTATTCAGGTTTGATGTAATGTGTCTGTGCCCGGTTGCATGAAAGCTCTTATGCTAAGAAATCCCTTAGTTATAAGGTTAAGGGAACCCTTATTAAAACTTGGGTTGCAAGAAAAAACCTATGGTTCAACCTAAGGAACCTTAAGGCTGTCATTAAATATTCCCCTTAATTAAGTGTTCCCTTAAGCATTCCATTTTTTTCATCCTTTTGTATTTATCTGAGATTCTTGTTCTGTCTGCAGCTGTCGGCTCCAGCGTGACACTGAGTGTTGTACAGAGTGTTGCCTTTGCAGCACCTCAGTCTCCAGTCCCATACTCCCCCTCGACAGAAAACACGGGTCAGAGTGTGATATCAGGAAGCCTACAGGCTCTGATGGAAGGGGATCAAGGGTCAACACTGAAGCATCAGAGGCTGGAGAAGACCAGCTCATCCCTGGAGGAAGCACTGAAGGCTGTGGAGAGAAAACTAACTTTGGAGAACAACAACGTGGGGTGAGAGACACTCTCCACCAGCTTTCACACTTTAAATAAATCTACAAAAATGATTTTCTTTTTATTGAGGGATTTTCAGAATTTTTCCTTTAAATGTCATGTTTTTAAATTGTCACTACTTTATCACTCCTAATTCAACCTGTTGTGTCTCTTTTAGCGTTTCTCACGTAGTCAAGTCTGCAGGGAACATTCTGGACGACATCGGGAACATGTTTGATGACCTGGCCGATCAGCTAGATGCTATGCTGGATTAAAGATTCTCATGGATGAGGCTGTTTATTTTTTGATGGCCCAAAACAGGAGGGTAGAGATCTACGTATAGCAGCATGGTTTCTTCTGCCTTATAATTCAGATGGAAAACAGATGAACTCTTGAACACAAAAGTGGGAACCTCCATTGATCTTTATTTACATGGACCACAGTCTTCTGACTAATGTCAGTCTAGATGTCATTTGTATTTGTTTGTTTGTTTATTCTTATTCCAGCATCTAATCAACCAGCATATATATATTTGTTTTCCTGTCAGTGTGATTTGGGGATGAACTGTGGACTTGACCAAGTGTGACCCCAATGAACTTGACATGATGGACCCAGATAAAAGAAATGCACTTAGGAGAATCATTCCTAAAGCAATACACATTTCAAAACACTACACTGATTCAAAACATTTCTAGAAAGATTAATGGAATAGTTCACCCAAAAAGTGACAATTCTGTCATCATTTGCTCACCCTTATGCTAAAGCAAGACATTCTGAATAAACTTTACGCAGCTCTTTTTCATACAGCAATAAGTTATAGTGACCAGCTGTCAAAACAAATAATACATGATAACAGAATTTTAATTTTTTTGAGTGAACGGTTCCTTTATCATAACTACTTTTCAAAGCATTTTGAAAGAAGTAGTTTGTGTCTTATTCATTTCAGCAGGTAAACAGCCTTTGGGAGGTTTGGTGCTTGTATCATTTTTTTTTTAATGACGTTGCAGATTTGCAGGTTAAAATACATGACTGACATTTTTTTGTATGAAAGTGTGTTTTTAAAGGGAACATGTTAAAATGAAAACAGTAACACTGCCTTATGTAACTAGAGCAGCAGCGATGTACAGCAAGTGATTCAGGTTTAAGTTACCACAAACTATTTTTGAAGTCTTTAAACTTTTATTAGTCCAAATAGTATTTAAACTTTATCAAAATATGTATATTGTACACTAAAGGTATATTTGATTGGGAAGCAAACTTGTTTGTTGTACCAAAGTATATGTATATTTTTATTCAAATGTTGGATAATGTTAACGCTAACAGACTTACCTTGCAGCTAAACTAATGAAATTTAACCCAGTGACATTGCCCCTTTGCACATAATTTGATATGATGTATCTGATGTGGAATATATCCACACTGTTCTTGTGTGCCATACGGTTAAGTAGATGTTTCTTTCAGGTTCTGTCTCCCAGCGAACTGAAATGTAATCAATGGCATTTGTTTAACTAAGGCCGTTTTAACATTTAACAACTTTAGAACTGCAGTTAAGGCCCATTCACACCAAGGACAATAACTGTAACTATAAAGTTTTAATAACTTTAATCGTTCTCTGCAATGCGCACTTATAGTAAACAGAATGTTATCATCCAGTAGTGTGGAAGTCAATATAGTCATTATAGTTATCATTCTTGGTATGCACGGGCCTTTGCTTATGTGAATATTATATATTAGTGATGTTCTTAATTAGGTAATATAACACACTGGTATGATTCAGTATCAAGCCCCTCTTTGTTCTAATTTGTTAACATTTTCTATTAAATGAATTTAGCTATTTTGTCTTATTATTACTGAGCCATGTGATTGTCATTTCAGCAGTCACCTCTTCTGTCTGATTTGTCCAGACAAGGGATCCACCAGTCTTTAGTAAGTTCTTAAATTGGAACATAAAGTCCAAAGTAGAGCTAACTATGCAGATGTGTTACTTTTCATCTCAAATCCTGAGGTTTCTGTTGCTTCGTTATTAAATCTAATAAATGTGTTTAGGTTCTTTTTAGGCTATAAGATAAACTAGGAAAAATGTAAATTAATGCCTCTTTCCCAACAAGTCAGCAAAGAGTTCTGAGACTCCATTCAAAATAGTTTCAGAGAGTAAACGGTCACACAAAAGTAGGAAACATCTCAGTAAAACCAGAAGGGAAGGAGGATACAGCCTTCCTCAGTTTAAGCAATATAAGTTAGTAGCTCAATCTAATATTTTTTTTTTCATTCTGGAGGAGTTGTTTTCCATATCATGATATTCAAGACAGGCCTGTCTGGCTTCAGACTGAACAATCTTCATGTAAGCATACTTCACTTTTAGCAATTCTCCATAGCCCCGGTGAAAATGAATAAAGCATTATAAGTGATTCATAACAGAGGCTAGTGAGGAATGATTTGTTGGAAACAAGTTTTCAATCAAATTTTGGAAGGAGATTGGTAGTCAAGGTGAAAGATTTATACGAGCTCTGTCTGGAAAGTATCCAACCATGTAATGCGAAAAACAGAGACATTTATCGAACAAGATAGAAGAAACATTGTACATAGGACAATGACGCCTCAGTCCCCTTCAAAGTAGGCAACTTGGGACCTCACACGGTTCTCCCAGCGTCTCTTCCACTGCTCAAAACATGCTGCGAAAAACCTTTCTTGGAATCGCCATAAGCTGCATCATCATATTTTCCTGAATCTCATTGACAGTCTGAAATCTCTTCCCTTTCTAAGGTGATTTTAGTATTGGGAAAAGCCAGAAGTCGCAGGGCGCCAAATCCGGGCTGTATGGAGCCTGAGTCACCTGGGTGATTTGATGTTTCACCGAAAAACTCTGCACAAGATGCATGGGTGGGCACATTGTTGTGAAGAAGCTGCCAATCACCAGTTGCCCATAGCTGCAGCTGTTTTCAATGTATTGCATCTCTCAACTTGTATTTTTCATATACATGGCTGAATAATTTCTGGACAGCCCACGTTTATTAATGATCAACTGACATCCTTCCTGCAGCTTCAACAAAGATACAAATTGCTAACCTCTTTTTTTCCCATCATCTACAAATAAGTAATTTTTTGACAACACATTTTACATTTTGAGCAGAAACTTCAGCATACAGATTTGGATAGGCTGGTCTGTAAAACCATTGATTTAAACAGTCCTGGGGGAACCATGCCTTGACAATATTCAGAGTTGGTCAGTAAATGTTTGATTGGGTCTGAAAAAGTTTTTTTCACAGAGTCCATTTTCCCAAAGTAGTTTGCATAAATTTTCTCAAAATGTTCAGCTGCAGAAGGGACACTTAGCCATCAGCATCTTGAACTTATTGTTTACATTATTTTTTTAGGGGTCTATCATGGCATTGTTTGGCGTGGATCTGAAAAAATATGAAGCACAAGTGGTATCCCTTAGCATGTCACTTGCAAGACATCTGATTTTACTACACTAGCCCCTGGTTTCACAGACAAGGCTTAAGCCTAGTCCTAAACTAAAATGTAAGATTTATCTGTTTCAACTTAAATAAACTTGTACTGACTGATCTTAAAATATATCAGTGTCTTTGTTTTGTCTCAAGATGCACCCCAGTAATGTTTTTTTCTAAGCATGTTCATAAAAATTACTTAAATGTCCTAATTTAACTATGGCCTAATCCTGGCTTAGTCTAAGCCCTGTCTGTGAAACCGGGCCTAGAAGTCTGAGGCAGTGCTAACTTTTGCTATGTGGGTTATGGATTTGGGAAAGACTTTGAATTTGAAAAGGATTAGTTTTATTAAGGAATAGAAAGAGCTTGTCTTTTTTAATATCTGGGAGTCATCTACTTCACATATGATGGGTTAATCTGCTGACTGTAATTTAATCCACATTTTTAAATCGATATTTTTATATTTCTTGGTTTTAACTCATCTGTGTGATGATTTAGCATTGATGCTAACAGATGTTCTTGGTGTTTGTCTGGTATCTTTATCGCTATAAAATCTGGTGAAAAATGACCAATTTGTGAGGGCAGGTTTATGGCTAAATCAGCGTAATAGAATTTTTGGTTTGGCTCTTTGAAAATGCATCTCAAACTAAATTACGGGCATAGATAAATACATCAAGATGACTATAACTTCATAACTGGAGAAAAATTCACCAAACTTTACATGCAGGTTATTAGCTTATTTCTTCACCTTATGGATGGAATAGCGCTTTGGATTTCCTTAACAACGTCTATATAAAAGTGACATTTATGCATTCAGCGGTTCTTTAGCTACGAGTTTTAGAGAGAAATTAATTCGTTTACCTGTCCAACCAGAAGAAACTTGGGCCTTTTCTCTTTTCGACCCATTTTCTCCAACATCAAATCTTTCCATGTGTATGCTGTACCAATATTTACGGTCGTTTTTTTTTTTTTTATCTCTGTCAATCCTTCTTTTTCCTGTCTTAAGATATCTTGTGCTTTTTCATCCTAACATGTACTGATTCTTCCGTTGTCACCGCACGAAAAAAACAGTAAAGTGCAAGTTCCTGACTAATTTTCGTGCATCGCGACGCCAAACAACACCATGCAACATGGCGATTTATATATATATATATATATATATATACAGTATATACAAAAATTTAATAGCCCTATAAACTATTATAAATACAGTCTTAATTTCACATGTGTCTACAACATTCAGAAGACTCTTCAAATACAATTTATTGTCTAATGTGTAAAGCTTTTAATTAGTAACAAACTAAGGAATGCACATTTAAAAGCCCGGCATTGCTAAAGTGTAACTACTAACTTAAAATTTTGCATGTTCCTTTTCACATGAGCAAATGAGCATCTTGGAATCATTTGTGACCCATTTAACATTATATGCATTTAAAGCAGGGGTGGCGAATGTTGGTCCTGGAGAGCCACAGCAGAGTTTTTGCTTCAACCCTAATCAAACACTCCTGAACAAGCTAATCAAGGTCTGAAGGGTTACTAGCTACAGACAGATGAGGTTTTATTGGGGTTGAAGATGAAGTCTGTTGCTCTCCAGGAACGGAGTTCGCCACCCCGGGCATAAAGCATTACAGAAATGGAGTGATATTGCAACAATTGAGTAATTTGTCAATGCAAATATATTTTCTGAACAAAATGTATTGTTACATATAGAAATAACATTCAGATGTGCACACGTATAGGACATGACACTGCAGTGATCAGAAGTGCAGATTATGTAATGCCTAATGTCAGCACTGTACTACATAGAGGAAAAAAAGAAAAGAAAAGCAGGTGTCTCAGAAAACCTCAGTGATTAGAACACAGACCATGATACACTAAAAGGAATTCACAGTGCCCTCCAAACATCTCAGGCCACTAGTAAAATACTTTTTCTCTTTAATGTTGTATTTTATACAAAACGCTTTATTGCAGATTAGATTTCAGTGTGCTACACATGTTCAGTCATACAGTATCATCAAACACACTCATTGGCTGATAGTTGGGAGTTTAGGATTCACTTCTATCCACTCATTTGGTCCTTCATTATAAAACAATGAAACGATTCTCAACAGAATTGGTAGAGAAATGAGACTGAGAGTGGCTCAAAAAAAAAAAAAAAATCATTCAGAAACCAAACTCAGTGAACACACACATGGCAGAATCACGTCTGCTCAACGTCAGACATGCTGGATTAGGTACAATGGCTCTGTTCAGAATAGCATACTAACATAATATGACTATTTCTGTAATGTATTGTGTGCAAAGTTGGTGAAGTTGCTAAATACTGTATCCCACAATGCAATGTGACTTGGCTTTCCATTTCCAATGAACTGGAACAACAGGCATGAGTTTTTACCTACTTTAAAAGACACAAAACTGAATTCATACAAAATAATCTTTATTTTCAAGATGATAACTGGATGCTGCTCATTAAATTAAACATGCAATGTAGTGGTTGTGTGATAACAGTCTAGCATACCACTGTATGCATAACACTACTACTACTGTTTTACTCTATTCTAAAACAGTAGTATACAGTGAGCAGTAATATTACAGTAAGTTAGTATTCCATTCTGAACACAGCCAATGATTGTAATACATCACAGTTGTAGAATGTTACATTCCATTTGCCCCGTAGCAGATGTAATCGAATATAATCTGTTAGTAATTCATATACATAATTCTGAATACATATAAATCTGTGTGTACATATACACACTGTACATACATCATATTGAGCCTACTTCATTGATGACTTTAACTTCATTATAAGATCTGCTCTGTTTTATCAAGTCTTAAACAGAGCTGATGGATGGATGGGTGGACGGATGACCAGAGGTCTATAGGTTACTGAAGAGTTCATTTTTCTTGTTCCAGTCCATGGGTGGAGCTCTCTTATTGGAGCGTTTCTGGTGAGCGCGCTCTTTCACCTGCTGCAGGGACAGATTGAGCTCTGGGATGGCATCTCTGATGGACGGCTCCAAAACCTGAGAGGAGAACAAACCAATAGAAACTCATGAATAACCTAAAATGGACCCTTTCAGAATCTATTACAAGCATCTGCTCAAGTGACAGTGGAATACTTGGACACTTCTGAGGAAACCTTTTTTTAACATTCATAAAGGTTGAAGGTTGACGTTCATTCGGTTATTTCAGAAAATGTTATGCTATGTCTGAAATGGAATCCCAGCGGCTTACTACACATTATATACTGTATATGGCTGTATATATATATATGTGTATGTATATATATATATATATGTGTGTGTGTGTGTATATGTATATGTGTGTATATATATATATATATATATATGTATATATATATGTGTGTGTGTGTGTGTGTGTATGTATATGTAATTTTGTGAGTGGCACATCTTTAAAATAATGTTTTTGCATTTTTTAAATTTATTTTTGTGTAAAAATGTCTTAACTCTTGGCATTTGGGCCAAATATGTCAACAAAATGTCATTAAAAATCACAACTGATATTACTTCTACTTCATTTGCTATCTAGGAAATGAACCCTTGATAAAAAACATTAACTTTACCTGAAAAAGTTCAAGTTGAGCGCATTGCATTATGGGATTGAGTACCCAGTATGCAGTGTGCTCTTGGCATCTGTAGTAGTAAGTCACCTGGGTATTCTGTTTATGTGGAAAATTAGCATATTCTAAACATCATAGGTCAGTCTCACCTCAGGGGGCGGAGTCGTGAGGGAGGCATTGGAGGATGCATTGGATGGAGACGGACTGATTGATAACTTTGAGTCCTTCAGCTCCACCTCTTTGGCCACATTTCCGTTAACCTGAACAGCAGAGAGACATTTCAGTAAAATGTCAGATCCCCATTCTAGTCTACTGAGGCTGAGTGCTTTGCTGTGTGCACTAGGGGTCAGACTTGAGCTGGTAAAGTGCTGAGTGTCAGCTGCAGTGTGTGGGCCTCAGGCTGCTGGAGACAGAGCTTCATTAACTGTACGAGTGGGCAGCATTAGCCGGGCATCAATACTGCTCCTCTGACAGGTGACAGCGCCCCCTTATTCCCTCCTGCCAGCTACATCTGACACGTCAACCATTAGCCAGAGGCTCTAACTTTCCCCCACAATCCTCTTTAGAAAAACCGTCCCCACAGTCTCTAAACTTACGAACTCAAGCAATGAGTGGGTGACCGGAGAAGACACCTGACAGCTGATCCGTCCATGTCAACAAAAAATTATGGTGAATTCAGGTAGTAGCCGTAAATAAGTCTTACCGGCCATGGAATTGTATTTTGCCTCTTATATTTATTTATAATAAATACATATTTTTGTCTGTATGCCAGTGTCTTGCATATTAGTGTCAAACAGCGGAGGTCATTGTGTCTCTAGTGCAACACATACACATAAAAAGTCACAATTCTGATTTTTTTTTATATTCAGTGGTGGAAACAGGCGTCCATACTCATCCCTAATGATCATGGTCAATAAAACACATTCTTGCTCTTCACATGCACTGCATGAAGTCAAGAAATCTGTAGTGTATGCCACTAACTGACACATATCAGACCAAAGTAATACAAATGACTCTCAATTAATGACAGAGGCCTTTTTGAATAAGCCGGACTGAAAACATTAAAACCTGACAGTGATTAATCCAGTCAAATTCTGAATAGAGATTGATCTTCAACCTCTAATGGGCTTCTTTCATGCAGTGACCTCTTATCATTGGCATAATCAGACATAACTGCATATAATACAGCCACAGACTTCCCTTCATATTTATCCAGAGAGGTGACTTCACTAAACACAACAATATGCTAACATTTCAATAATGGACATCAAAATTTGCAAAGGTTTCCAGTGACCTCTGAGAAACTTGCTGTAGTGTTTTTTTCTGCTGTGAGAACCTAGGTTCAGACACAGGTCAACACAAACAACTCAAGCTGCTGTATTTATTTAGGAAAGAGCACATGGGATAACAAATAAAACTCAAGCTGGAAAGTGCACATGACTGAAAACTGAGGAAAAAAGTATCCTTGTACTCTGCTTGCTCTGAAACGGCTTGAAATTGTGATTTTTGTTTTGTTTGATGTTTCATTCGAAGTCAGTTTGATTGAAAATATCTAATTCCACAACTTTTTTTATTAAATAGAAACTAATGATATTTAATAACTACAAACGAACCAGGTTTTGACCATGATGCTCAATGTTCAGTCCTCAGTCCTCAAATGCAGAAGATTCCCGCTGAATCTTCTGCATATATCTATCAATAGCCACCTTAAAACTGCAAAAAGGTTTCATTTCATTTTATTCCAATGCCTAGAACCTCAGCTTACCTTGAACTTTACTCTTGCTACCTCGCTAAAATGAGTATTTCACATGTGGAAATGCAAATCTAGTTGCATTTATGAAACAGCTGCACCAGTAATATGCTAAAAGACACCATTGTTCAATGCATTCAATGATATTAAACACAATAAACCATTCTTCCAGTTAATTATGCTGTTTTCACATTGTGTCAGAATAACAATTATAAGAAGACAAAACAGAAACTGTGAGCTTTCCATGTCCTTTGACTCATTTCAGTGGCAATTATAGGTGGCTTTGTTGGTAATGACAGCAATACTTCATCACTTCCTCTATATTGTTTAGTACTTTATTATATTTGAGCTTGATTTTCTTTATATTTCAAACTTGTTACTTGAAATGCATTAAAGGATAGTTCTCCCAAAAATGTCATTATTTACTCATCTTCCTTTACTCACCCTCATGTTCTTCCAAACTGATATGACTTTCTGTCTTCAGTGGCATGCATAAGAAGATATTCTGAGAAATGTCAAAAACATTTCTGTTGTCGGTAAAAAAAAAAACAGTATTATATTTTCTTCCATACTCTTCAAAATATCTTCTTTTTAGTTCAACAGAAGAAACTCATACAGGTTTGGAAAGACATGAGGGTGAGTAATTTCTGAAAGAATTGACATTTGTGGATGAACTAATCCTTTAATGCAGCCTGCTAGTATTCTATCATCTGAGTTGTTGTCATACCTTGTCCTCCATGCCTCCGTTGACCACAGGTTCAGGCAGCGGTCCTGCGGGCAGAGAGAAGCAGAACAGGTCAGTCACAGATCAAACCCAGTACATCTGCATCCTTCAGATGGGACACCTTCTCCAACACTGACTCTAACGCTCCTCATCAGAGACGGCGAGGAAGCAAAGATTAAACAAGACACTTCCAGACCCCTAGAGAAGAGCTAGTATGACGTTCACTCCTTCTCGGATTGCAGTGAGCAGATGTCGACTCTGTTACATACCGTACCACAGATATGTACTTCATTTATTATTCAGATGACCATCATCAACGTGGTGAGAGCCCATGGTACCTGGATACCTGCCGACCCCTGCAATACCATAGGGAACAAAATCTAGAGGCCTTCATAGTGGATTACACATTAACAAATGAACTGACATGAGAGACGAAGGATGTATGTGGAGATCTGCAGAGACTTGCTTGTGCAAAAAGAAGTACCCACACTTTTAAAAAGAGTATTTATTACACAAATAATATAAAAAATATAACTAAAATTAAAGAATATACTTAAGTGTGAGCTAAATGTAATATTTTGGGGCACTTAACTGCATGCTAATTTGAATTCAAATAAAATGCAAAATTATAGTTTCAATTTATTTTAAATGCAATTAGTTAAACTTTAAAGTGCTTTTCACACATTTAAGTAGGACATGTAATTTCATAATTACTTCTATTGACTACTGAAATATGGTGCACTGGCAAGCATTTATGATAAACTAAAATATACTTTAATGTCATTTTTGTCAGCTTTTATGTTATTGTATTTAAATATGTTTGTAATCACACATTTGAAATTATGCAGCTGCAATTTAGTGCATGCGAATGTATTACATAAAATATCAAATAACACTTCGGTCGAAATTATAATCAAGTACTTTACATGTGCTTTGAGATGTTAGTCAACACATCAAAATAAGTGTACTTTAAAGCATGACAAAAGAGTATTAAAACATAATGATTTAAAATGTACTTTAAAAAGTTTAATTTTACATTATTACAAAGTGCACTTAAGTGTAATTACTGAGTGTTGAGAAACAGTCATGCGTCAAGGTGTCAGGTCAAGGTGAACAGTCAAGGTGCACTTTCTTTAAGTACACTGAAGTGGCCTTTTATTTCAGTATTTCCACACACACACACACACACACATACACTCACTAAGTTTTGAAGTACAAGTGCACATTCAATACAATTAAGCATACTTCTTTCTCACAAGGGTTGACATGATAGTGTACATGTATAGTGCACATGTGAAATAAATCCAAGATATAATCATTAAAACAAAATTAACACCACACACCAAAATTCAACACCAAAATATACTAATAAAGAATAGTTAAAGTATATAAAATAGACTATTTTACTCAGTATTTGTGTATTTTATGCTTACTAGAGAATCAAAGCATTAGCTTAGCAACATGCTAATTTCAGAGTGTACTGAAATCTGAACTCAATTGTGAATTGAGTGTGTGCTTCTGTGTGCTTTAAGTCAGACGTGCTATTTGTATGACAGAGCTGCTGCCTATCAATATGGTTTCAAATTAGTCACTTAGAAGCCTCTATTTAAATTAGGGTTGCAATTAGGAAAGAAGATGCTTTTGAGTCGAGACTGTTATTCAAGGCGGGTGAACTTCTAGTTATGTGTTACAGACATTCAGACGTGTTTTGTGGATAGTTATGTCCCTCCTTGTGTCCTTGCACATACAATTTAAAAAATAGTAACGTGGATAGACTATATTATTTTTGACAGGAACGAAAATACAGTGCATTTGATGGATCGTACTGTTGTTTAACATCATACCAACTGTTCAGCTGATTAAATGTCAGACAAAAACTGTGAAAATTACATAATTTAGGACCTTTATACAGTGTAAAGACCGAATGTCTTTCTCATTTTCCTCCATGTTAAATTCAATATTCAATACATTTATTAGCTGTCATGACATAAATTGAGAGTTTGGATATAACATAGCATACAACAGTAGGCTGGCAAGGTTGGTACGATAAGCATTTTTGTCACATGAGTCTCATGCTAACACATACAGAGTGTTATGGTTATACTTTCCAAATTTATTTGTGATGCTGCACAGTTGCCTGCTGGGCTACAACTGTAAGTCTTATACTGTAAATATGTTAGCATTTGCTTACACAATGAAGGACAAGTCAAAATTACAGTCACTAAACTGTTTAGTTTGGAAGGGTCACAACACACCACTCGAGGCCAGTGGGGATGCAGTGTAACTGTAGGTTGTTATACGTTACCAAGAAACATTACAACTTGCTTCATTAATCACAGAATTCAATGTACTGTAATTGACCTGATTATGAAAAATATGCATTAATTCTTACTTATGTTACAGTTCCAATAAAAAGAACTATACTGATGCCCATCTACGGAGTTTTCAGTAAGAAAAGCAAACTGGCAAGGCAGATAACAGATTTAAAAAATAATCCCAGCACCCTTACCATCTTCTTGTGTCTGAATTTCTATCTTTCTACAGCTGTCTGAACACTACATGAGTGGCAGAAAACTGCAGGGAAGATACGATAACACTCAGCCCTGCACAGATCCATCTGGCCCGTGATCGGCACAAAACACACACATCACTGGCTGTTTGGACACCTCAGACGCCCTTCAGTCCCAATACGGCAATCTGAGAGCCACTCCAGACCGGCACCTTGGAAACCACACAAATGCTGCTTCCAAATTTGGATGACAGGCAGCAGAGAGAGAGACAGAGAGTGTGTGTATGAAAGTGTGTGTGTGTGAGAGGGCTAAATGTACGGCTGTGTGGAAAACAGAATCCTAGCTTACTACTGAACACTGCACAGTATGCATACGGGACAGTGCACACATACTGCCTACAAAATAGTAAGAGAAACTAGATAAAAAAGTTCGTCAAGACAAACTTTAGGTTGGCTTGAGAAAGCTTAGCCTGAAAGTTTAAAGCAGTTGTAAAAGCTTGAAGTTTGAA